>CAXKVI010000444.1:30000-32861 GCA_964058755.1 Campiglossa producta | reverse complement strand
AACCATAACCGTAACCATAACCGTAACCATAACCGTAACCATAACCGTAACCATAACCGTAACCCTAATCGTAAAAATTTATAGAAGTTCTTGTTAAGCAGTAGTTATTTTAAAATTTTCCACTTTTATGTTAATTTTATAGCTAAAATTCGATTTAGTGGATTTTAAACCACTTTTTATATTTTCCAGCAACTTCCAATCTCATCGTACATATGTACATATGCACAGATTTTCCTGTGAAAAGTGACTTTCAAAGAAAAAATTACAAATTCTCATTATTTAAACATTAATGGTAGAACATAGTAGCTTTCGTAGGAATTGTAAACTGAGCAGAAAAACAAATGGAAAAATTATTATGTTTTATCTTTTCTTCAAAGTCAATCGTTTTCCGATTACCAGGTCGAACTGAAACCAAACACGACTGCGGTCATGTATGATGATGAACTAAGTAGTTGAGTTTCTATTGAGAGAAAGGCCAAACATGATAAAAAGTGAACAACTCACATTATTTCTATTTTGGACTTGTTTTTTGTACCTACATATATATGTGTGTGGGTGTGTGCATGTAGTAAGAAGTGACAGTGCCGTATGACACAAAAAAATTAATTTCATTTTAATGGTCTCTCTATCCTTGCGGGATTTAAGTAAGCTTTGCTTCGCAGAAGGCAAGGGCGCAGGCTATGTAAGACTATAGAGAGCGTACAACAATAAAAAATGTATTTACATGGAAAGGATAAGCTTTAAGGCAACACGTGAAAGTAGTTTAAATAACTTGCTACATACAAGCGGCAAGTAAGCTTCCTTTGACAGGTTCAGTTGAAGGTTTCAGACAGTGCACCACATTATGTTTCATATTCTTTAACGGGATAATAATTGGAAAATGGTGGATGTAATGTATGTTTAAATCTGACGGTGTGTAACTAATACATATTCCACTACCACAAAAAGGGTAGTCAGTGGCTTTGTGGAGACCAAAATAAAAAAATAAAACAAAATAAGTTAAAATAAAATAAAATAAAATAAAATAAAATAAAATAAAATAAAATAAAATAAAATAAAATAAAATAAAATAAAATAAAATAAAATAAAATAAAATAAAATAAAATAAAATAAAATAAAATAAAATAAAATAAAATAAAATAAAATAAAATAAAATAAAATAAAATAAAATAAAATAAAATAAAATAAAATAAAATAAAATAAAATAAAATAAAATAAAATAAAATAAAATAAAATAAAATAAAATAAAATAAAATAAAATAAAATAAAATAAAATAAAATAAAATAAAATAAAATAAAATAAAATAAAATAAAATAAAATAAAATAAAATAAAATAAAATAAAATAAAATAAAATAAAATAAAATAAAATAAACTAAAATAAAATAAAATTAAATAAATAAAATAAAATAAAATAATATAAAATAAAATAAAATAAAATAAAATAAGCTAAAATAAAATAATATAAAATAAAAAAAATAAAATAAAATAAAATAATTTAAAAAAAAAATAAAAAATAAAATATAATAAAATCACATCATTAGCTTCTCTGATACCGCAGATAAATATATCTTCGATACTAATTAACTATCTATTCATCCAACCAAACACTGTGTTAATTTTTTCACCAAATATCTATGCCGTTTGATGAAAAAACTTTAAAGAGAAATAACAACAAAATAAATTTCAAAGAAAGTGCATTTAAAAGTTTTGTAAGCGAAATAAACTTTGTCAACTCATTCGAAACTGATTAAAGCAAACGCGTTGTCTTAGTGTAGTTGTTTTAAACTGATGAAATTCGGTTAGCAAGCCAATGATATTACTTTTCTAGGTATGTGTGTGTATACTTGCTTTATGTGTATGTGGGTCATTCTCTCGAAATTTTAGGAAATATTAAATACAATAAAATAAAAAAATGGAAAAAATGGAAAAAGCAATATAAAAAAAAATATATAAAAAAAAAAAATAAAAATAAAACAAAAAAAAAAAAATAAAGTAAAACTTAAAAAAACAACATAAAAAAAATAAAAAAACAAAAAAAATAAAATGAAAAAAAAAATAAAATGAAAAAAAAAAAATAAAATGAAAAAAAAAAAAAAATAAAAAAAAAAATAATAAAATGAAAAAAAAAAAATAAATAAAAAAAAATAAAAAAAAAAATAAAATAAAATAAAAAACAAAAAAAATAATAATAAAAATAATAAAAAACTAAGAGAAAAAAGTTAAAAAAAAGAAAAAATGCAATAAAATAAATCGAAGGAGCTGGCTTCTGTCTAGTTGAGCATAGAAACAATCAGCGTTAACAGTTATGAAAAAATGCCCCATATGTATATTAAAAAAAGAGAAGGAGCAGCTCTTGGAATTTTCTCTCAATTTCTACGCTCATAGCGTCACTTTGCTAAAACGATATTAGCATCTGCACTTGATTGTGCTGGCTCATGAAGCCAGTCTGCTCCTTCAGCTACTGCTGAACTCCATTATAAAATACGACGTATATAATAAAACCATTAAGTAATAGCACCTCATACAATATTTCATTTACTTTCTAGCTGATTTAAAGTTTTGCAATTTTTTTTTTCGTTGTTGTATATTGCAAGCTTTGCTAAGTTCGAGTTGCTGGGGTGTTGGGCGAGTCGGACGTAAATTACGCGAAACTTTCTTGACTTTCCGATTAAAAGTAGATGGAAAACTTTTTCCGCGCTTTTCAACTTTACACCAAATGACGAATTTATTTATAAAACAGCAACAACAACAATGACAAACGCACCACCAAAAAACAATCACCCACACCAAACGCTTTACGATGCATACTTAATATATGTACATATGTATAAAATATTTATTTTCATCCAGCTAATCCCT
>CAXKVI010000444.1:5000-20000 GCA_964058755.1 Campiglossa producta | reverse complement strand
AATTTTGGGATAATTTTGAGATCATTTTGGTTTAAATTTTGGATTAATTTGGGACAGTTTTGGTGTCATTTTTGCATCATTTTGGAGTCATTTTGGGATAAATTTTTAATTATTTTGGGAGCATTTGAGAGTCTTTTTGGGGTCGTTTTGGGATTATTTTAGGATTATTTTAGGGTCATTTTGAGATCATTTTTGGATCATTTTGGGATCATTTTAGGGTCATTTTGGGGTAATTTTGGGATCATTTTGTATTCAGTTTTGGGTCGTTTTGGATTCAATTTCGGATCATTTCGGGAACATTTAAGGGTTTTTTTTGGGGTTGGTTTGGGATCTTTTTAGAATTATTTTTCGATTGTTTTAGGGTAGTTTTGGCACCGAGCAAACTCGGTCACCCAGGTACTTAAGCTTTATTTTATGTTGGTTTTTGTATTTATGGCAAATTTTCAAACCAGAATCGGGAAATCAAAAAAAAAAATAAAAATGTTTGAGGCTAGAATACTAGAAAACGGCTAGTCTGAGAAAATTTCAGTCAATGCAGCTTTTGCAAGTAATTCAGTTTCCAGCAAGAATATTTTGAGCTAAATGGTTTTTTACAGCAATGGTTTGTCGTTTTTACAAATATGAGGTAAAGTCTGTAAAATCTTAACTACCTCTATATAAATAATTTTTGAAGGAAAAAAAACATTTTTTTTTATTTGGCCTAGTCTAATGTATATATTTTGCATATGTTGCGGTTTAAGTGCAATCGAGCAAGTTTAAAAAAAAAAATTACACTTCATAAATGCTACCTTTACTTCTTTGGAAAGACAAAAAGTAGGTGTGCTGGAGTGTGCTACACCTTCTTACTAAATTAAAATTAAAGTTTGGAATATTTTCAATCGATTCCAGAAAAAATTATTTGCCTATATTTGCCCTCCCTGATTTAGTGATCAAAAGTTACTTCAAATTCTCGTAGAAATGACATGGCGTATACTTAACATTTTTTTGTTTAATGTGTACACAGAGAAAAATGAGCTGGTCATATCAACCGAAATATGGGTTGATTTAATTTAAGGGCCTTATCTAATCCATTATTCCATGCTGTTGACTCAACTGCATTAAAACTGTTAACCTTAGTTTAACAGAAAATTTGTTGTTTGAACAGAAAATTTGGTTGCTTAAGGTATTCTGACTTCGATTCTCGGTTAAGTCAATATAATTTTTAATTTTAATTTTTTTAAATTTTCCTTTTTTTTAAGTTTTCTTTTATTTATTTTTTATATTTTTTTTATACATAACTTAAATAAGTGTTATTTTAACACCAAAAAGAGTAAAGTAAAAAAAAAATATTTTTCCGAGTTCTAATTTCGACTTCACTGATAATCGAACGCGGGTGTCTTGGACGCTCAACCCAAGTGTCTACCATGACGCCATCGTGTAATTTTGATTGTCAGCTTCTAATTGCAGCTGCGTTCTATGACAGTAATGACAGTACCTTTGCTGTTGGATTAACTGCGAATTCTATCAGTTTTAACAAATTTTCTTAATTAAAAATTGTTCAATCAATAGTTCAATGCAGTTACTTCAACGAAAACACCCGTTCAAATAACCAAATATTTGTCAACTTCAGAATAACAGTACGAGATTGTTGCTGGAAAGGTTTAAGTTTGCTACCAGTAAGCCCCTTATGGCGGAGGAATACAATTTTTGAAGGCTAACTGCCATGATATTTTATTATTATTTTCATTTCCAACGAAAGTATATTGACAAATAGTCATCTGCTTATATCCGTTAAACTATCATCATCATCATCGTTAAGGGAGCATCATCAAATTCGCAATAGCTTAGATTTGAGATGAAATAATCGCTGATCACGTCAAATTAACTTTTTATTTCCGTAACAGAATTAAGTATTTAGTTCACCCTTCAAACTTTTTTCCATTCGTTTTTTTTTGCTATGATCTCCTGAAATTTGTTAAGCTAGCAATTTCATTATATCACCACTTCACTTTAATTGATTCATCACTTTACATAGACCCCACTTGAAAAAAATCATCGTTATGTATAAGTACAAGCACATACATACAAGCAAACATACTACATACATTGTTGTGTTATATTGACATTTATTACCCAGCAAGTAGAGATATTTAATACTCTACTTGATAATTCCAATTTAATAGACAGTTCAACAACTGCCAGAGAATAACAAGTACTACGAGAATGTATGTATATCGTGGGAGGTGTGGGTGGTAACTTGTGCTTGTACACTATTGATGGCAGAGTTGATGTTATCGATGATATTGATGCTATTGCGATAATTTTATAATCATGAAAATATAATAAATTATAATAAAATAAAATAAAATAAAATAAAATAAAATAAAATAAAATAAAATAAAATAAAATAAAATAAAATAAAATAAAATAAAATAAAATAAAATAAAATAAAATAAAATAAAATAAAATAAAATAAAATAAAATAAAATAAAATAAAATAAAATAAAATAAAATAAAATAAAATAAAATAAAATAAAATAAAATAAAATAAAATAAAATAAAATAAAATAAAATAAAATAAAATAAAATAAAATAAAATAAAATAAAATAAAATAAAATAAAATAAAATAAAATAAAATAAAATAAAATAAAATAAAATAAAATAAAATAAAATAAAATAAAATAAAATAAAATAAAATAAAATAAAATAAAATAAAATAAAATAAAATAAAATAAAATAAAATAAAATAAAATAAAATAAAATAAAATAAAATAAAATAAAATAAAATAAAATAAAATAAAATAAAATAAAATAAAATAAAATAAAATAAAATAAAATAAAATAAAATAAAATAAAATAAAATAAAATAAAATAAAATAAAATAAAATAAAATAAAATAAAATAAAATAAAATAAAATAAAATAAAATAAAATAAAATAAAATAAAATAAAATAAAATAAAATAAAATAAAATAAAATAAAATAAAATAAAATAAAATAAAATAAAATAAAATAAAATAAAATAAAATAAAATAAAATAAAATAAAATAAAATAAAATAAAATAAAATAAATAAAAATAAAATAAAATAAAATAAAATAAAATAAAATAAAATAAAATAAAATAAAATAAAATAAAATAAAATAAAATAAAATAAAATAAAATAAAATAAAATAAAATAAAATAAAATAAAATAAAATAAAATAAAATAAAATAAAATAAAATAAAATAAAATAAAATAAAATAAAATAAAATAAAATAAAATAAAATAAAATAAAATAAAATAAAATAAAATAAAATAAAATAAAATAAAATAAAATAAAATAAAATAAAATAAAATAAAATAAAATAAAATAAAATAAAATAAAATAAAATAAAATAAAATAAAATAAAATAAAATAAAATAAAATAAAATAAAATAAAATAAAATAAAATAAAATAAAATAAAATAAAATAAAATAAAATAAAATAAAATAAAATAAAATAAAATAAAATAAAATAAAATAAAATAAAATAAAATAAAATAAAATAAAATAAAATAAAAAATAAAAAAGGAAAAAAAAGATAGAAAAAAAAATAAAATAAAAGAAAAAAAAATAAGATAAAATAAACTAAAATAAAATAAAATAAAAAATTGGAAAAAATGAAATAAAAAAAAATAAAAAAAAATAATAAAAAATGTAATGGAATAGAAAGATAAATAAAATGGGGCAAAAAATGCAATAAAAAATAAGATAATATAAAATAAGAAATAAAAAATAAAATAAAATTGAACAAGAATAAAAAAAAAACTGGACTTAGAATGCTTAAGTCCTCCTGATGGGAATATCTGATTGGTTCTCAACAAGTTTTACTATCGTTAACGGGCAACCTATCGTTTACTATCGATACTCCGAAATACCGTTCGTATGTATATGAACTCTATTGTAAACTCATAAACTATTGTAGTAAATCTCTGCGGCTATCACATAAAAAGTGGATAAAAACCAAACAAAAACAACTGTATATACATATTTGTGTATCAATATTCGGAAAAAATAAGTAGCTGCGTATTTGGCGTATGGCAACCACAAAATCCGCTAAATCAATATGAGCATAGTGGTCAAACATTTCAACACAATGCGGAGTAACTGAAGAGACTTGAATGTAGTGCAATGAAACGAAAAAACGGCAAAACAAAAAAAAAACCCACACAAGCAACTACATAAATAACGCGATCGAATGGGTGGGTGTGTGTGTATGTGTGTATGCTTTTTTGGTTTATTTTGTTTTGCATAAAGGCATAAATAGCAACAAAAAGCAAAACAAGAATAACGCGCAATTGATTGCATGCAATCAAAGTACCTAGAGCTTTATGGCTCAAAAAGGCGGAAGAGGGCGAGGATGGGTAATAAAAAAAAATAAAAAATACAACGATAAGCCGGAAATGACCACATTTCGTGTTTGCTTAATGGTCAGTCGCGGGTTTGTTGTTTGTGTGTAATTTAATATGCATACAGCTCAATACATATGAAAATTGGCGAGTGGTTAAGTACTCATACTCAGCGCTGTACGCCCAGCTCGTCGTCATGCAACACATGCAAAAGCGAATGCATATCAAACGGACTCATAAATAATATCGTAAAATAACAAAAATAAATAAAAACAAGCAATTTTAGTGTGATGCCAATAATAAAACCAATAGAATAGTAATAACATCACAAATAACAATTTGATTGTAAATTGAAAGCATGTTCCATAGTAGCAAAAAATAATAAAAACAATCTGCAACTGTTAAAAACAAATTTATGAATTTTGAAACATGCTAAAATTGCTACATTGTTGAGCCAAACGCGATTAGGATTAGATGTGAAGAGAGAGAATTGTAATGAAAGCGGGCTGTTGTTTGTTGGATGAATAGTACTGATTTTTACTTTTTTTTTTTAATATTCTTACTTACCAGCATAAGCTTTTCAAAATGGATATCCGAAAAAAATATCTAATAAATCCAAGTAGAAAATCTTGGAATGAAGTATACTATCCGCAAACAAAATTTCATCCAAATCGCTCAATATTAGAAGAATTAAATAAAAAGCTGGCAACCCTAGATGCCAAATAATTTTTAAGACATCATGGTTGGTATGCGGCTGAAAGTACTTTTGATTTGATACCCATTTGGCCTATTTTGCTCAATATTTCAGAACATGCAAAATGATTCCAAATTTACCCCAAAATGACTCAAAAATGACCCTAAAAAACTATCCAAAAAAGCTCCAAAATTACACCAAAATGTTTCAAAAATGACCTAAAGACAGTGGCGGATCCAGAATTTCGGAAGGGGGATTCAAATTTTTTCTTTTAATTTCGGGAACATTTTTCATTCACAGTTTCTTTTTGGCCTTTTATGCTTGTTTTTCAAAAAAAATGTAAACCTACATACATTTGTTAGTATGGGCAATGTCAGGTTCGTTTTTATTCTTCTTTGACGCAATTTTTGGCATATTTTTTGTATAATTTTTACTTTATTTTTGCGTGCCTTTGACTACATTTTTTTTTGTAATTTTTATTATATTTTTTTTTTATATTTACATTATTTTTTATGTTTGTAGTTTTCGTGTAATTTTTACTTAAATATTTTATATATGTATTTTTGGTGCAATTTTTACTATATTTTTTATATTTGTAGTTTTCGTGTAATTTTTACTTTATTTTTTTTATTTTTGTATTTTTCGTGTAAATTTTATTATGTTTTTTATATTTGTATTTGTCGTGTAATTTTTACTTTATTTTTATATTTGTATTTTTCGTATAATTTTTACTTTATTTTTTTTTATATTTATTATATTTTTTTATATTTGTATTTTTCGTGTAATTTTTACTATATTTTTTTATATTTGTATTTTCGTGCAATTTTTACTTCATTTTTTTATAATTGTATTTTTCGTGTAATTTTCACTTTATTTCTTATATTTACTATATTTTTTATATTTGTATTTTTGGTGCAATTTTTACTATATTTTTTTATATTTGTATTTTTCGTGTAACTTTTACTTTATATTTCATATTTAATATATTTTTTATATTTGTAGTTTTCGTGCAATTTTTGCTTTATTTTTTTATATTTGTATTTGTCGTGTAATTTTTACTTTATTTTTTTATATTTACTATATTTTTTATATTTGTATTTTTCGTGCTATTTCTACTTTATTTTTTATATTTGTATTTTTCGTGTAATTTTTACTTTATTTTTTATATTTGTATTTTTCGTGTAATTTTCACTTTATTTTTTTATATTTGTATTTTTTATGTAATTTCTACTTTATTTTTTTATATTTGTATTTTTCGTGTAATTTTTACTTTATTTTTTTATTTTTTTATATTTGTATTTTTCGTGTAATTTTTACTTTATTTTTTTATATTTACTATATTTTTTACATTTGTAGTTTTCGTGTAATTTTTACTTTATATTTTTTATAAGTATTTTTCGTGTAATTTCTACTTTATTTTTTTATATTTGTATTTTTCGTGTAATTTTTACTTTATTTTTTTATATTTACTATATTTTTCCTGTAATTTTTACTTTATTTTTTTATATTTACTATATTTTTTACATTTGTAGTTTTCGTGTAATTTTTATTTTATATTTTTTATAAGTATTTGTCGTGTAATTTTTACTTTATTTTTTTATATTTGTATTTTTCGTGTAATTTTTATTTTATATTTTTTATAAGTATTTTTCGGGTAAGTTTTACTTAATTTTTTTATATTTGTATTTTTCGTGTAATTTTTACTTTATTTTTTATTTTGTATTTTTCGTGTAGTTTTCACTTTATTTTTTTATATTTGTATTTCTCATGTAATTTCTACTTTATTTTTTATATTTGTATTTTTCGTGTAATTTTTACTTTATTTTTTTATATTTGTATTTTTCGTGTAATTTCTACTTTATTTTTTATATTTGTATTTTTCGTGCAATTTCTACTTTATTTTTTTATATTTGTATTTTTCGTGTAATTTCTACTTTATTTTTTTTATATTTGTATTTTTCGTGTAATTTTTACTTTATTTTTTATATTTGTATTTGTCGTGTAATTTTTAATTTATTTTTTATATTTGTTGTTTTCGTGTAATGTTTACTTTATTTTTTATTTTGTATTTTTCGTGTAGTTTTCACTTTATTTTTTTATATTTGTATTTTTCATGTAATTTCTACTTTATTTTTTTATATTTGTATTTTTTGTGTAATTTTTACTTTATTTTTTTATATTTACTATATTTTTTATATTTGTAGTTTTCGTGTAATTTTTACTTTATATTTTTTTATATGTATTTTTCGTTTAATCTTTAATATATTTTTTATGTAATATTTACTTTATATTTTTTATATGTATTTTTCGTATAATTTTTACTTAATTTTTTTTTTCGTGCCTTACTATATTTTTGTGTATTTTTTATGTATTTTTTGCTTAATTTCTACTTAATTTTTCGTGTAATTATGTATTAAGGGTTTGAACCTGAAAACCCCACCCGTGGATCCGCCCCTGGCCAAAAATGATCCTAAAATGAATCCAAAATTATTCAAATTATCCTAAAACTACTATACCTATGCCAAATTTCAACGAAATCTGTCAAACTGTTTTCGAGATAGATATCCGGTACTAAATAATAAATAAATATAATGCGGTTAGGTGTAACCCTAGGTGACAAACCCTCTGAAAAATATTTCCGTTGGTATGTCGCCGAAAATACCTTTCATTAGAAACTCATATTGGCATATTTTGTTCAATTAAAAAAAAAATAAGATTGGTGGCAACCCGAGGTGACAAACCTGGGTTTCTACACATTCCTCTTTCTGGCGGAACAAAAATGTTGAAAAATTGAATAAATATTTAGAAATTTTCGTCGAGCCTGAAACAATAATGTATTGCACTGAACCACAGACACCATGGCGTATACGTAACAATTTTGCTACACATTCGTGTTTCTGGCTCAACAAAAATTTTGAAAAATATCGAAATTCGCGACGATTTTTTTTAATAAAAATGTGCGGTGAAACCCGCGGATACAAGCGATGTAGGTCTTAATTTTCCTCATTCTACCATCTAGCATTGGCAGTGTATTTGTTTTGTAGTTAAGTGCATTATGCTATTCAATATTTATTGTTACGCTAATAAACATTGCTCTGGAGTAATAATTAATTTTGAGTATATCAATAAATTCGCAGAGATTTATGAACTTTCGATTATGTATACATATTTACGCAAGTTAGAGTAGCTTAATTTGCTAAAAAAAAAAAAATCGTTTAAAAAATATGAATCCGTACTAAATTAATTAATATGAGCACCATGCAAATTTTGCGTTTTAGGCCAAAAGCAATTAATTAGTAAATAATAATTGGAAAATAATTACGGCGGTTGTTATGAATATTTAATAAGCTTATAATTAATATTTTAACAGCCATTGGTGGCAAAGTCAAGGGTTGTTTGAGAGAAAAAAAATTCGGTTTAGTAAGCTCTAGCTGTATGTACTACATATATATGTGAGAATAATACGAGTATACAACTAGATATTCCTGGCTGAACTCATACTAGTCCGGAAATATCCATTCCATACTAGTGTACAACTAAAATTTTCTGGCTGAAATTGTACCAGTTACAAAAATTCAAAAAACGTTTGAAATGTTTCGTTTGCTTGTTTTTTTTCTATATATATAAAATTGGATGTATATATGTATGTATGTATGTATGTAGCTTATGTACTCCAAAACCACTCGGCCGACTTTTTTCAAATTTTCGTGATAGATTAGTAGGAGGCTGAAGAATGTTTCTGTAAAGTTTTTCTTAAGGAAGTAGATCAAGGACCACCCTATTCGAAACTATCGTATAAATTTTTCTTCCGGGAAGTGGACCAGGGACAATCGTATTTATGGCTCGATTTGCTTGAAGCGTGGTATGTAGGTAGATATATGCTTAGATTAAAATATAGGATACATTTTCTTCCAGAAAAAGGACCAAGAACCGCCCTATTCGAAACTATCGTATAAATGTCAGGATTTACTTGAAATTTGGTATGTAGGTAGAGTTTTGCTTCGGTTATAGTATGGTATGACTTTTCTTCCGTGAAGTGGACCACGTGCCTACCTGTTCTAAAGAATGGTATGTAGGTAGATATATGCTTAGATTGAAATAAAGGATACGTTTTTTTCCGGAAAGTGGAGCTAGGACTTACTTATTCTAAACTATCTTATAAATCGTTGGATTTACTTTAAATTTGATGAAGCCATGTTAATGTAACTATAAATCATTTTAATTTAACAATAAGACAAGTTAATTTTACAATAAGCCATGTCAATTTAACAATAAGCCACGTTAATTTAACAATACTTCATGTTGATTTAACAATCAGAAATGTCAATTTAGCAATAAGTAATGTTAATTTAACAAAAAGCCATTGTAATTTAACAAAAAGTCATACAAATTTAACAATAAACCATGTTAATTTAACAATAAGCCATTATGATTTATTAAAAATGCCTTCAAAATTTAACAATAAGCCATGTCAATTTAACAATAAGTCATTTCAATTAAAAAATAAGTCATGTTAATTTAACAATACTTCATGTTAATTTAACAATACTTCATGTTAATTTAACAATACTTCATGTTAATTTAACAATACTTCATATTAATTTAACAATACGTCATGTTAATTGAACAATAAGCCAAGTTAAATTAACAATAAGTCATGTTAATTTAACAACAAAGTTAATATGCAGTACGAGTAGAGCGAAAAATATTCGAAGCTATAGAAAATGTCTTCAATTGCACAAATTTAATGAGTGAGCGAAAACATACAGATACATATACATACGTGGTATATAAATTCACACATACACAGATTGTTTGTGTATTTTTATCTCTTCTCATGCCCTGATTGATGCAAATACCCTGTTGTAATCCAACGATATTTTATAGATTGTGAGTCCTCTCCCACAGTGATTTTTATATATCACGTACAAAGACCAATCTCTACACACACATACATACAGTCGCTTGTACTCAGTGGCTTTTTATGCACCCATTTGGCATTCAACATTTGCGATATGTCGTTACTTGCGCTGTGACAGCCATTGCATTACGAATTTACAAAGTCAGTGAACTTTTGTGTACGGATTTTATGGTTGGCGATGCGAGTAAAACTATAAAAATAAACACACAAACACAGACACATACATACAACTCTGCATACTACTTGAATTCATTACGGTTCTTATATTTTGTTGAGCTGATTCGCGGCAAATTGCCACACTAAAACTTTGTTGCTTTGTTTGTATCTATCATTTATTTTTAAGTTTTACGCTGTCGCCCAAATGGCAGCACTGCAGACTAGTGGCGGATGTATGTATCTGCGAGTATGTCAGAGTATGCTACTTCACTACTTTTATCTATTTTCGTTTTTGTTACAACGCTCTGGCATTTTTCACTGGCATAGTTGTGGTTTTGTCTGGCAAATTTGGAATTTGCTGTAAAATATGAAAATGTCTGTTAGTTGTGCCGCTTATAATTGTGGCAATGTATGTCAGTGTATGTTTCGTGATTAGAGTCGTGCCCAGCGCAACACTATAGTGACTACTTATGTATATGCGAACACCAGCGAGCCAAGATATTAAAGATAACCACAGCGCATACCACAACAATAACAATAAAAATCACCAACTGCAATGCGAGAAGAAGAAGGAAAATAAAGCGAAAATAAGGAAGCCTCAGTTAGGTTTGCACTGAGTTTTTATACCGGTATGTTGAAGAGTCGGCCGTTTCAATTTATTAAAATTTTTTATAGTTTTATTTTATTTTAATTTTGTCCATGTTATTTAATTTATTCAATTTATTTTAATTCAATTTAATTCATTTCAATGTAATTAAATTTAGTTTAATTAAAAAAGAAAAAAAAAAAAATAAAAAAAAATAAAAATAAAAAAATAAACAAAAAAAATTTTATAAAAAAAAAATAAAATAAAATAAAAAAAAAAATAAAATAAAATAAAATAAAATAAAAAGAAAAAAAAAAAAAATAAAATAAAATAATATAAAATAAAATAAAATAAAATAAAATAAAATAAAATAAAATAAAATAAAATAAAAAGAAATAAAATAAAAAAAAAATAAAAAAAAATAAAATAAAAATAAAATAAAATAAAATAAAATAAAATAAAATAAAATAAAATAAAATAAAATAAAATAAAATTAAATAAAATAAAATAAAAAATAAAATAAAATAAAACAAAATAAAATAAAATAAAATAAAATAAAAAAAAAAAAAATAAAAAAAAAAAAAATAAAAAAAAAAAAAAATAAAAAAAAAATAAAATAAAATAAAATAAAATAAAATAAAATAAAATAAAATAAAATAAAATAAAATAAAATAAAATAAAATAAAATAAAATAAAATAAAATAAAATAAAATAAAATAAAATAAAATAAAATAAAATAAAATAAAATAAAATAAAATAAAATAAAATAAAATAAAATAAAATAAAATAAAATAAAATAAAATAAAATAAAATAAAATAAAATAAAATAAAATAAAATAAAATAAAATAAAATAAAATAAAATGCAATAAAAAATAAAATAAAATAAAATAAAATAAAATAAAATAAAATAAAATAAAATAAAATAAAACAAAATTAAATAAAATTAAATAAAATTAAATAACAAAAATAATAAAATAAAATAAAATAAAATAAAATACAATAAAATAAAATAAAATAAAATAAAATAAAATAAAATAAAATAAAATAAAATAAAATAAAATAAAATAAAATAAAATAAAATAAAATAAAATAAATTAAAATAAAATGAAATAAAATAAAATAAAATAAAATAAAATAAAATAAATTAAAATAAAATAAAATAAAATAAAATAAAATAAAATAAAATAAAATAAAATAAAATAAAATAAAATAAAATAAAATAAAATAAAATAAAATAAAATAAAATAAAATAAAATAAAATAAAATAAAATAAAATAAAATAAAATAAAATAAAATAAAATAAAATAAAATAAAATAAAATAAAATAAAATAAAATAAAATAAAATAAAATAAAATAAAATAAAATAAAATAAAATAAAATAAAATAAAATAAAATAAAATAAAATAAAATAAAATAAAATAAAATAAAATAAAATAAAATAAAATAAAATAAAATAAAATAAAATAAAATAAAATAAAATAAAATAAAATAAAATAAAATAAAATAAAATAAAATAAAATAAAATAAAATAAAATAAAATAAAATAAAATAAAATAAAATAAAATAAAATAAAATAAAATAAAATAAAATAAAATAAAATAAAATAAAATAAAATAAAATAAAATAAAATAAAATAAAAAAATAAAATAGAATAAAATAAAAATATCAAATAAAAAAAAAAAAAGAAAAAAGAAATAAAAAAAAATAAAAAAAAAAAAATAAAATAAAACAATGACAGAAAAAAGAAGTAAAATAAAATAAAATAATGTGAAATGAAATGAAATAAAATTAAAATTAGTTAATTAAATTAAGTTAAATTGTATTTCAATCCATTTAACGTAATTTGATTTTATTTAGTTTAATTTAATTGTTATTTATTTTATTTAATTAAATTAAAATAAAATAAAATAAACTTATTAAAATTTATTAAATTTCAGTCCATTTTAATTCATTTTATTTTATTTTATTTTAGTTTGATTGCTTTTTTAACTTAATTTATTTTATTTATTTTATTTATTTTATTTATTTTATTTATTTTATTTATTTTATTTATTTTATTTATTTTATTTATTTTATTTATTTTATTTATTTTATTTATTTTATTTATTTTATTTATTTTATTTATTTTATTTATTTTATTTATTTTATTTATTTTATTTATTTTATTTATTTTATTTATTTTATTTATTTTATTTATTTTATTTATTTTATTTATTTTATTTATTTTATTTATTTTATTTATTTTATTTATTTTATTTATTTTATTTATTTTATTTATTTTATTTATTTTATTTATTTTATTTATTTTATTTATTTTATTTATTTTATTTATTTTATTTATTTTATTTATTTTATTTATTTTATTTATTTTATTTATTTTATTTATTTAATTTATTTTATTTCATTTTTTTTTTTTTAATTTTTTTAATTTTATTTTATTTTATTTTATTTTATTTTAGCCCATTTGTGTATACAAAGTCCTATCAGCGTGCACTATCACAAAAAAAAAAAACAATATAAAATAACAACAAACGTTGCTTAGGAACTGCAACATAAAGTTAGCTATGGCAATTCTAAGTATTTTTCATTCTTATTACAACTTTTAGAATTAGCAACATTTCGCTTTCTTTGCGGCGAAGGCATCCAACTTTTGTACTTGTATGCCTGCATTGTTGTAAATGTGTGTATGCATGTATGTGTGTATGTATGTGTGAGCTAAACTCTGTGTTTATTTATTTTCAGTTACCGCCGCTGTTAACCAAAACGCGAAATTGCCATTTGTGTGAAATTGTTGTAAATACTTACTAGCATACAAAAATTAGATGACGTTGCTATTTCGCTTTTACTTTTCGTGTACCGCACCACACTCCGCATTGGTAATTGCGTGCAACCGTGCCACATTGTGACAGCTTTCATCTAATCGTTGAGGAAATTAACACATTCAACTAAGTTTTCACAATCAACGCCAACTACTACCGCCAACGCTGAAAACACTCGAAACACTCTGCCAACATAACTAGCTAACCATATACAAAAACAAACAACGTCAAAAATTCAAACTTTTAAACATATGTATGTATATGAAACGTTGGATAAAATTATGAACAGTGGGTTGGATGAGAAATTTTTGACACTTTTGGAACAATTATAAAAAAATGAAGAAATTAATTAAAAAAAAAAAAAAAAAAAAAAAAAATAAAAAAAAAAATGAAGAAATTTATTCCAAAAAAAAAAAAAAAAAATTAAAATTAAAGAAAAATGTCTGCTACTTAATAATTTTTTAAGGAGTTCCACTACATCTTCTCCACTATGACCCACTGTATCGTCGGTTCAAATAAGTAAGTGGATACTCATGTTTATAATTGACTGTGGTGTTGGTGGCGAGCAACTTTTGCGTTTCAAAGGATTTATGAGCGTCACTGCAAGCCAACGCGAGTTTACACATTGCAAGCCTCGCACATTTTGACTCCACAAAATTTTAGTACTGTTGTTGTTGTTGTTGCTGATGTCCGCTGCTAACAATTTGCAAACGAAATATTTCTAACGAAATAGCATATTGCCAGCTCTAAGCGCGCCACGAGTGAAGGCTATTTTAGAATGCTTGCATCATGCCGCTCGCTTCATGCTTGCCTTTAGCTACAATAAATGTATGACAGCGCAAAACTTTTGCTGTTCGTCGAATTTTCTGTTCTTGTAGTTTATTTCCCTATCTATTTTAATTTGGCCGCGGCTATGTTCTATCGCAAGTTCTACTAATGTTAGTTAATTTGTACTTGCCTCTGCTTGGTAATGGTTCGTGTGATATATGTATATGTATATATGTACATCAGGGAGCGATATTTGAGTTTTCATTATTTTATTTTGGTTTATTTTATTTTATTTACTAAGCTTAATTTTTAATTTATTTTACATTGTTTAGGTTAGGTTAGGCTCAAGTGGCCGCCGCAGAGGCACACTTCGGCCAGTTTCGCAGGGCCAGACTTAGGCTATCCAGGAAGGGAACTCCCAAAAATCGCGTTCTCGCTCTGCTTAAAGCCGGGAAGTTTCAGATGAGGTGCTCCACCGTTTCCTCCTCCTCATCATCTTTGCAACTCCTACCGACGATGCTGTAGGGCACACCTAGCCTCTCTGCGTGACTACCAATAAGGCAGTGTCCGGTTAGTACCCCTAATTTCTCTTCTCCTTGTGGCATCTTTGGATATACGGCACCTTGGCGATTGCAGCCATCTTTCGTTGGCTTGGCAGAGTGTGTACTCCTTCAGCAGGAGCTTGCATGTGTCAAACGGCATAC
>CAXKVI010000443.1:0-33281 GCA_964058755.1 Campiglossa producta | reverse complement strand
ACCCAGGGGGGGTACTCCAGGGGGGGGTAAAAAAATGGGTTTATTAGGGGGGACTGTTCCAAAAAATGAAGCCCTAATAGATCAGATAAGCTGAAAAATTTAATATAAATAATCTAACTGATAGGAAAATACCATTTGAAAGTTGTTTTATTTTATCGCACATCCTTTACAGGAGATATCCTAGAAGTTGATTTTATATAGGTGTCAAATGAAAATGAATCATGAGAGCCTTAACGTGGTGTAACTTTTATTTTGATATCTCAATCCGTTTCGAAGATACCAACCAAACTATGTATACAATTTAGCTGAACTTGTCGTACTTGAATAACAAAATGTTACTCATACGCCGGGTATGTCCTTGAAAAAGTGCACTATAATTGCAAAATTTCAAGGTATACACAATTATTTTTACTAAAAAACATATTGTTACGCAATCTACTAAACTATTTTTGAAACTCCAATGCCATTTTCTGGTGTATACTTTTTTTTAATATCCTTTCAAAGGATCCTGTTGTCCTAATAAAAATTCAAAGTAGAGATTTCTTGTACAATGCTTTATATATGGGCAAAAAAATTCAACTAACTAGCTTTTGAAGCCTTAATGGACCTTTTTGTGAACTTAGTATAAGCTGCTAGGTAAAACTTCAACTTAAAATTGACACGGGTTAACGTTATCTAAGAACAAGTACCTGGGTGACCGAGCTTGCTCGGTGCTATCAATTTAGTGCTAACTTTACTTACCAACCTTGTGAGGATGTGTTACACTGTCCTTTATATGTGGGCAAATTATTAAAATTTTTTAATTTTCGTAGCCGTAATGGACTTTTTGCGGACTACCCTACTTGAAAATATTTTAGTTGGTATGTCAGCAAAAATACCTTTCATTTGATACCCATATTGGCATATCAAGCTCCATAAATAAATAAAAAATTAAATAGGTGGCTACCCTGTAAACTACTCGAAATGTCAACCCTAAAGTAGATAGCCTTGGAATCCTTCATACTGTCACCATACCAAATTTCATCCAAATCGGTCAACCGGTTCTCGATATAGTACTGCGGTAAGGTGGCAACCCTAGGTCGCAACCCTACTTGAAAATACTTAAGTTGGTATCTCGCCGAAAGTACCTTTCATATGATACCCATATTGGCATATCTTGCTCCATAATTAAAAAAAAGGGATAGGTGGCAACCCTGTAAACCTCCCCAAGTGGCAACCCTAAAGTGGGTAGTCTTAAAATCGATCATACTATCACCATGCCAAATTTCAACGAATTCGGTCAAGCGATTCTCGAGATAGTACCGGATATACAAATATATTGTGGTAAGGTGGCAACCCTAGGTGGCAACTCTACTTGAAAATATTTTAGTTGGTATCTCGCCGAAAATACCTTTCATATGATACCCATATTGGCATATCTTGCTCCATAATTAAAAAAAAATGGGATAGGTGGCAACCCTGTAAACCGCCCCAAGTGGCAACCCTAAAGTGGGTAGTCTTAGAATCCATCATACTATCTTTGTGCCAAATTTCATCCCAATCGGTCAAGCGGTTCTCGAGATAGTCCGAACATACAAAAATACAAATATACAAGATTAACTCGTTTAAAGATATTAGATTAAACTTTGAACATATATTATTTGGCCTAAAAAGTACATCAAATTTCGAACCAAAATTTGTTTCCATACATTTTTTGAACACTCTATTGTACCAAGGTTTATAGTTTTGCCCCTGCGGGTTAGGGGATTAGAATATGCCCGAGGTAGGCATACCGGTCGTAAGAGGCGACTAATATGCACATAAAGGTAATGGCGTGCTAACTCGATGGTTGATCTACGGATATGATGCCTCTCACCTCTCATTACCCATCTTCTCCTTTCTCACGGATGGAGGGATGATATGACCTAGAAGGTTCCACTGGTCATACCAAATCGCTACCATGACAGTCGTGCAGTACCGCAAGGGAGTACCGCAGCGTACCGGGTTAATATCCGGCCAAGGGCTGTCCATTTCAGCATCACTCCCCAAACTCTTCGGGGAGTGTTTTTGCTGTTAACGACAAAAACAACAACAACAACAACAACAACAACAACAACAGCAACAACAACAACGATAAGGTTTATAGTAACAATATCAGATTTTTATTTAATTTTAGTTTATTTCACTTCATTTCATTTCATTTTCATTTTCATTTTTACTTTATTTTATTTTATTTTATTTTATTTTATTTTATTTTATTTTATTTTATTTTATTTTATTTTATTTTATTTTATTTTATTTTATTTTATTTTATTTTATTTTATTTTATTTTATTTTATTTTATTTTATTTTATTTTATTTTATTTTATTTTATTTTATTTTATTTTATTTTATTTTATTTTATTTTATTTTATTTTATTTTATTTTATTTTATTTTATTTTATTTTATTTTATTTTATTTTATTTTATTTTATTTTATTTTATTTTATTTTATTTTATTTTATTTTATTTTATTTTATTTTATTTTATTTTATTTTATTTTATTTTATTTTATTTTATTTTATTTTATTTTATTTTATTTTATTTTATTTTATTTTATTTTATTTTATTTTATTTTATTTTATTTTATTTTATTTTATTTTATTTTATTTTATTTTATTTTATTTTATTTTATTTTATTTTATTTTATTTTATTTTATTTTATTTTGTTTTATTTTATTTTATTTTATTTTATTTTATTTTATTTTATTTTATTTTATTTTATTTTATTTTATTTTATGAAAATATGTTTTTTTTCTCAAAAAACACATTTTCATACAATCCCGAAAATTGCTTGTAAATACCGTCGGTACTTACAGCAATAGGCTACAAGTCAAAAAGCAACAAAGAGTTATTTTATTTTATTTTATTTTATTTTATTTTATTTTATTTTATTTTATTTTATTTTGTTTATTTTATTTTATTTTATTTTATTTTATTTTATTTTATTTTATTTTATTTTATTTTATTTTATTTTATTTTATTTTATTTTATTTTATTTTATTTTATTTTATTTTATTTTATTTTATTTTATTTTATTTTATTTTGTTTTATTTTATTTTATTTTATTTTATTTTATTTTATTTTATTTTATTTTATTTTATTTTATTTTATTTTATTTTATTTTATTTTATTTTATTTTATTTTATTTTATTTTATTTTATTTTATTTTATTTTATTTTATTTTATTTTATTTTATTTTATTTTATTTTATTTTATTTTATTTTATTTTATTTTATTTTATTTTATTTTATTTTATTTTATTTTATTTTATTTTATTTTATTTTATTTCATTTGATTTCATTTGATTTTATTATACTTTTTATTATTTTATTTTATTTTATCTTATTTTATATTACTTTATTCTAACAACAAATTTAAATAGTTGTTGTAGATGGACAACTGAAAGGTAATAAAAGCCTTCGATATTGATTAAATCGCGTTAATATTCGATACAATCCAGTAATGCTTTTAAATAGAGTGAAATAACCTTTTTCAGTAAAGTCACCATATCACAAGAACACTTTGCGCACACACATTATAAAAGAGATAATAGAAAGTATATGCAAAGTAAATGTTTTTTCACTGGTGCGCTTTTTGGATACACCTGGTGCACACGCGCACTAACACATCCACAAAACACACACTAAAACATTGGACGGCCAAAGTCAAAGCAGACAAAAATTCAATAAATTTCGTCATAAAAGCGTTGACAAAATAGTCAGAAAAGACTAAATTCGGGTTAAATTCAATTTAATTAATTAAGTAATGGTTGGGTGCTGCAAAAGCAACAGTGGCAGTTAGGGGCACCAACAACAGCAACAACAGATAGCGTACAGCATTCGAAGTAATGGTAAAAGCAATTTGAACGACGGCTTTTAAGGTCGGCCAGAGCACCAAAGCAAGAGCAGCGGCAACAAGAGTAACAGCACCAAGAGTATAAAACAAATAGGGTCAAAATGAGTGCCACACCAGCTACCATACATAACATAGCTGTGAGTAGAGGTGGGCTCGTCCATGATTTTTGCAACACGACACGACACGTTCACGAAACAGATTTTCGAAAAAACGCACTAACACGCACGGGGAAAAAATAAAACGCTGTTTTTTTTGGCTTTTTATTCTTATTATTTTTAATTTTTGTATATATTTGCAAATGTACTTTGAACATGGTATGTTCTTTGTACATGGTATGTATTTTGTACATCGTCTGCACCTATACATCTAAAGCCTATAAGGTATGTATCGACGACTTGGTGGCATGTCGCCCTATTTCAAAATATTTTGCAAAAAGTCCCTATATCAAAATTTGTTTAAATAACTCTCTCTTTAATACTTTTATCCAGCAACGCTCTATCTAAGAATTTGATTTAAAAACAACCTATCTAGGACGTTTTTCAAAAGTTTAGTACAAAAGTGAAAAAAGTTGATCGTGTTTTTTTCGTGCGTGTTGTTTTGTTTGTTTTCGGGCTCAACACGATCACGCACGAGCGCGACACGAAATCGGATTTTCAAACACGAGCACATGGACACACCCGAGTGTGTTTCGTGTCACGGTCAAAAACACGCACGACGCCCACCTCTAGCCGTGAGCATGAATATACAGGGACTTAAGCGCGAAAAGGTTTTTAGCTGCTGTAACTATGGCGCAGTAAATTAGAATCTCCTGTTGTTTAGCTATGCAACATATTGCAGCTGTTGTGCATTGCTTTTGTATGGCATGCACACACACTTACGTAGAGAGTTGTATGGTCTGTAGGGAAAATAAAACAATGAAAAATTAAATGAAATAAAAAAATAAAATAAGGTTAAACAAAATAAAACAAAATTAAAAGGATATAAATAAAATAAAAGAAAATAAAAAAATAAACTAAAAAAAAAAATAAAATTAAATGAAACAACAAAATAAAACAAAAAAAAATAAAATAAATAAAATTGAATAAAAAAATTAAATAAAATAAAACAAAATAAATGAAAATAAAATAAAATTGAATAAAGCAAAATATAATAAAAAATAATAGAAAAAAAAAGAAAAAAGGGTATAAAATAAAAATATAAAATAAAATAAAATAAAATAAAATAAAATAAAATAAAATAAAATAAAATAAAATAAAATAAAATAAAATAAAATAAAATAAAATAAAATAAAATAAAATAAAATAAAATAAAATAAAATAAAATAAAATAAAATAAAATAAAATAAAATAAAATAAAATAAAATAAAATAAAATAAAATAAAATAAAATAAAATAAAATAAAATAAAATAAAATAAAATAAAATAAAATAAAATAAAATAAAATAAAATAAAATAAAATAAAATAAAATAAAATAAAATAAAATAAAATAAAATAAAATAAAATAAAATAAAATAAAATAAAATAAAATAAAATAAAATAAAATAAAATAAAATAAAATAAAATAAAATAAAATAAAATAAAATAAAATAAAATAAAATAAAATAAAATAAAATAAAAAAATAAAAAAAAAAAAATTAAAAAAAAAATAAAATAAAATAAAAAAAAATAAAATAAAATAAAAAAAAAATAAAATAAAATAAAAAAAAATAAAAAAAAATAAAACAAAAAATAAAAAAAATAAAAATAAAATAAAAAAAATAAAATTAAATAAAAAAAATAAATAAAATAAAATTAAATAAAATTAAATAAAATAAAAAATAAAACAGAATGAAAAAAAATTATAAAATAATATACAAAAAAAAAAATTAAAAAATAAAAACAAAAAAAAAAAAAATAAATAAAAAAAATAAAATAAAATAAAAAAATAAAATAAAATAAAAAAAAAAAAAATAAAATAAAATAAAATTTTAAATAAACTTAAATAAAATAAAAAATAAAACAAAATGAAAAAAAAATGATAAAATAATATACAAAAAAAAAAAAAATAAAAAAAAAAAAATAAAAAAATAAAAAATATAAAATTAAATAAAACAAATAAAAACTAAATAAAATAAAATAAAATAAAACAAAATAAAATAAAATAAAATTAAATAAAATAAAATAAAATAAAATAAAATAAAATAAAATAAAATAAAATAAAATAAAATAAAATAAAACAAAATAAAAAAAGATAAAATAAAATAAAATAAAATAAAATAAAATAAAATAAAATAAAATAAAATAAATAAAATAACATAAAATAAAACAAAATAAAATAAAATAAAATAAAATAAAATAAAATAAAATAAAATAAAATAAATTAAAACAAAATAAAATAAATTAAAGTTAAACAAAATTTTAATTAAAAGAGATTAGCTTAGGGCCTTGTTGTATTTTTAGCTTGCAAAAGAGGCTCACTTAAATATGAAGATTTTTTCCTGCGGAGAACTATTATCTACTATGTGAGTGTGTGCATATGGTTATGTTTCCGGTAGCTGCTTTGCTTGAAATGTTCGCGCATTCGCTACAATTTCAGCTACAAAAATACACATATGTATGTGAATTGGCATCCGCCCAGCGTAGTTGTTGTCATTTGTGCACTGGCATTTCATTTGTAATTTAAATACCACTGCATTGGTGTCACACAATGCTGGCGCGATAACAAACACAAGAGCACATATTTTCATATATAGACCACATATACCCCTTATAGTTATACAGATGCTACAGAATCGTTTACCCTGTGTTCCCTTTGTATAATATTGGATAACTTATAAAGTGCTCTTTTTTTTACTAAAGGATCAATTCGCGGGTCTTTCTCGAACTGCGATGATTGCCAAAGATTATAGCCGTTGGTTTCAAAAGTATTGTTGCCTCGGAAAAACAAAATTTGCTACCTCCAAATGTTCTAGATATATTGGGAAAAAGTTGTAGTCCATGGTAATTTTGGCATTTGGTTTTGCTGTTCCCTTTGACTCACCGAGGAGCACTCTTTACATGCATCCTTAGTCTGCTCACTGTTTTCAAAGAACGACTGCATCCATACATAAGATTATCGAAGAAACCCTGTAAATATTTACAGTAACATTGTTTTCATTTGCATACTTTCAGGAATATTCATATACATATACATAACTACATATACAAACATGCGTGCATATATTTACATATCCTCAGCATTCAATTGTTTTGCTTATACAAACATTTTGTATGAAGTTGATATGCATTTGGTGACCTCTGGTTCTGCACCAATTCAAATGAAGTCGGATTTGAATACTAATGTTGAATGGTAAAGTTGTTGTTTATTGCAACAGTTGAATAACACAAATGTGCTCGATTGGAGTTTAATTGTCCTATGTGAAAGTCTGTGGGGAAAGCTTGGGTCATAAATTGACTGATGACCTCGAACTAAAATGATTTTTTTTTAGAAAATGTGGTAGAAAGAGCAGTGATCTACAAAGCTTGCCATAGAGATCAAAATGTGAAATCTTACTACAGAGCGGGAAAGACCATAGACAACTAGTTGATTGATATCAGCAGTCCATTGCCGACATTATTCGAAAATCATACTTGGAATCGAACCTTTCTGATTAGAAAGAATTTTGTAGAGGGGTTTCTTTATGTCGTAAAACAAAGCTCTCCCAAAGAAAAAATTAATTATTCATAACTACTATATGATGACCAAAATTAATGCTACGAAATTTTTCAAAATTTATAGTCGTAGCACTTTTTTACTTTTACCAAGGTATACTCCCTATTATGCTAGTATATCTTGTACCAAATTTCATTGTTCTACCGTAATCAGTTTAAAAGTTATGACCCGTGAAATTTTCAAATACGCCTCCCTGAAAAGTGGGCGGTGTCGCGCCTACTTTTTAAAAATTTATCAAAAAATCACAATAGAATGACTATGGGGTTCATCCTACCAAACTATATCATTTTAGAGTCCTTTCCGTTACCGAATTATGTCAATTTAGGTGATTTTCGAAATTTTCGATATCGAAAGTAGGCATGGTTGAAGGGCGATTTTATTCCATTCATCAGGTATACTCCCAACAATACTAATATGCTTTGTGTCAAATTTCGTCGTTCTATCGTAATCAGTTTAAAAGTTAAGACCAATCAAATTTTCAAAAATTCCCCCTTAAAAGTGGGCTGTGCCACGCCCACTATAAAAAATTTATGGAAAAGTCATAAGAAAATTACCAGGGGGATTCATCTTTAAAATTATACCATTTTAGCCATTTCAGCTACGGAGATATATCAATTTATGTGGTTTTCGAAATTTTCGATATCGAAAAAAGTGGCTTATCATCCGATTTCGCCAATTTTCAATGAAAACCTACCTTGGCCAGAAAGTAACCTGTATACAAGATTTCATGCAAAGATCTCAAGTTTTACTCAAGCTATCGTGTACACGGACAGACGGACCGATGGACGGACATGCCTTAATCAACTCCTCTTTTCAACCTAAGAACTTTCCTATTATATATATATATATATATAAAAATGAAAAGTACTCTGTGGGACCGCGGTTTCTGTCTTAACGGCTTAACCGATTTCTATTCTGTAAAATGTACTTTCTTGGACCTCTTCTGTAGCAGGTTTGTAAAAAAAAAAAAACGATTAAAAACCTCTTGATTTGCTGCCGAAAGATGAAGAAAGCTGAGACGTCACAATTTTGTATAGGAAATAAGTGGCACCACACAAAATGATTTTTTCGAATAAAGAAAATTTAGGTATAATCGCGTATTATGAAAATGAATTCAACAAAAATTAATTTTGTGCAGAACGAAGTCTGCGGGTTCAGCTAGTAGAACTCTATATCTATCTCGATTATTTTGTGCCGTTACAAAGTACCGTTATGTGGACAAAATTGTAATACCCTTGTACTAGTACGCTGGGTGTAAACATTTACTTTGGAAATTTCAAAAGAGGAATTGAAGGAATAATAGCCTAGAACCTATATCAATGGAAAGAGTATACTGAGAATATAACTTGCAAAAATATATTGATGTAAAAAACTAAAATATCAAATTTTGCGAGAACACAAAAAACTTTCAAATGCGTTTTCCCAAAATTTAAATTTTAGCCTATAATGGATTTATGTTAAAATCACAAACTACTCTTTCTCTGCTCTGATTTTTTCATCCTTGATTGCCAATTTTTCAAAACACATTAAATTTTCACGCTCATGTAGGCTTTTGAAGATTATCAGTAGCAGCAACAACAAACATTTTGAAATCTAAACATCACTCAATAAGCGAAACAAAGCATTTTGTTTTCCCTTTTAACTCGATTACGCTGTTGGTAGGATTGTTGTTGACGCTCCACACCCGCATTGCAGACTTTCTTTATAAAATATTTGAAATCCGCTTTATATTCTTTTCACTCATGCCATGTTATGTGCATGTTTGCTTTTGAACAAACTTTTTGATCTTTTAAAACTCTGTTTTTCCGCTTGCCTTCGTTTTTATTAGCGTTCACTTAACCCTTCTATGTCCTTTCTTGTTTTTCGAAGAAAAGTGTGTTACAGAGCATATAAGCGCTTTTGAAAAGAAATTAAATTGGCTTTCACTTATGTATGTACATTTGCCCAACCCTTTTACTCTTAAAGTCAATTTTGTATGGCCTTTTACATAATAAATCAAAAAATAATATGACAATATCCTTTAATCTTATTCTTGTACTTAAAATAAAAGAAATCAGTTTCGCCTTAAAGTTTCAGTGATGCCCTACAAAAAGGCATACCACCATTACCTGGAATCTCGGAACACTTTGGTACAACTGTATATTTTTCTATAGCCTTCTAGAATTGGAAGTGAGGTTGTATTAGTGAAAGATCGGTCATCGCCCCAATCAAGTTATATTATCACTCTTTCCTCCGTCGCTCACAAGCAATCAGTTTATGCTGTGGCTTCAGTGCTTGCAACTGAGTGACTGAGCATAACAAACGACCTTCATTAATTGGTCAGTGAGATCATAGCACAGCAACACAAGCGCCGCAAAAATTTCGTTGTTCGAGAGGCCAAGCAGAGAGCGCAATAGTTTGTGTGAATTTGGTTCTCCGAAATTCGTACAATTGTCCTAGATTCGCCTATCAGCTAGACTGTTTTTACAAGGAATTAGAGAGGGACTTTAGCTGTCTTAAAACTATAGTTTGTTTTGGTCTAACGGAGACATCTCAAGAGGCAGGCAAAAGATATCGTTCCCTTTTTGCGAAATTTTCGTAACGACCATTTTTCCAAAATTTACTTTTGTGTTGATAAGAGTTTTAGCGGAGGATAGTTTTAAGTTCCATATGGGAACCCGTTTCCGAGATATCGACCAAAATGTCGATCAGGTGTGACCTTGAAAAGTGTTTGAACAATATGGGTATCAAATAAAAGGTGTTGATGAGGGCTTTAACAGGGTGTGGTTCTTAGTTTCATATGCGAACCCGGTTCCGAGATATTGACCTTAATGTGAAGCTGTGGTTCTTATTTCCATATGCGAACGCGGTTCTGACTTATTGACCTAATTGTGGATCAGGTGTAACTCAGCAGATGTTTGTACGATATGGGCCAATTGTGAGTCTAGAAAGTGTTTGTACGATGTTGGTATCAAAATAAAAGTGTTGGTGGGTGTTTCAAAAGAGAGCAATTCCCTGTCCTATGTACGAACCCGTTTCCGAAATATCGACCAAAATGTGTCATGTGTGTGAGATATACGATATCAATTAAATAGGTCGAGTTATGGGAAGTGGGACGTGGCATCTTCCATACAAAATTAATTTTTTCGAATAAAGAAAATAGAAGCGTAATCGAGAATTTTGGAAATGAATTCAACGAAAAATCTATTTGTGTAGTATTATATAGTAAAAAAAAAAAACTGCTCTCCTCTAAAGTTTATATTTTGTCTCTTACGATAATTTCACGCAAAGGTGACGATATGTATCCAGCCCTAAAATTCTAGAAAGCTTTTCGAAAAATTAATGATAAAATTTCGGTCGGTCGGGCAAGACAGACAGTCAGTTGACACATTATGTTAGATGATAAAAAGGAATATTTGAGGTCTAACAACGAATCGGAGCACTGCCTAGTCGTAGAGAGGATCTTTCAAGTCCTCTGGCCAGCAAAAGGTTCGACCTCAAAAAGAAAAATTGGACGTCGAAAATCGCAATCCTAACAGATCGTCAGTGTCTGCGCAAATGTGAGAGAACACATGGAAGCATACGTCGGAGCCATTTCGAAAAATTTATGAAAAAAATCGACGTCCAGCTTGTGTCCTATATTAAGAGTGTATGTATTTAGATTACGACCAACTTCTAGAAAAGATTAAAAGAGTCGACTTTAACTCGTTTCCATCATTTATTGACACTTAACCGCCTAAGCGATTTTGGCCGTTTCGTATCAAAGCTTTTGTGCTTTAATTCGCTGAACTA
Organism: Campiglossa producta; assembly: GCA_964058755.1. Lineage (NCBI taxonomy): Eukaryota > Metazoa > Arthropoda > Insecta > Diptera > Tephritidae > Campiglossa > Campiglossa producta. Next base: position 21,943 of record CAXKVI010000443.1, on the reverse strand, counting down.
TGGTCAGATCTGCGTAAAGCTCGTACAGCTCATCGTTAAATTTCCTTCGATACTCGCCGTTGGCATCACGGCAAGGACCATAAATCTTCCGGAGAACTTTTATTTCAAATACTCATCTTCTCTTGACACTGTCCATGATTCCGAGCCGTACATCAGGACTGGTATGATGAGAGACTTATAGAGCGTGATCTTTGTTTGTCGAGAGAGGACTTTACTTCTCAATTGCCTACTTAATCCAAAGTAACACTTGTTGGCAAGAGTGATTCTCCGTTGGATTTCTAGACTGATATTATTTTCGGTGTTAATGCTGGTTCCCAAATGGACGAAGTCCGTCATAGTTTCAAATATCATCAGGGACAACTTTTGCTGAAGTTGTTCTATTTAATTAGTTTTTTTAGTAATTTTTTTCAATTCTAAAATTTTTTTTTTTCGAAAAATCAAGCATAAATCAAGTGACCCCTTACTTTGTTTCTCTTAATCATGTTCATCATTCAAATAAAGTGTTGCCCAAATTTTAAAATACATAACTTCATCACTCACAAGTTGCCTTACGGTTATGACTTCAGCAAACTTTCAACACTTCACTGCACACTCAGCAAGCAGTACTCATTCAGCCATTGAAAACCACTTATCAACTTATCTTATTTATTCTCAACGCCATTTACATGCATACGCACACACCTACATAGATACATACTTATATTTTCTTACAAATTTATTTTATTCATTATTTGATGGAGTAGCAAAAATTTCTTAAATCAACAATTTGGTTGAACGCTTGACAAATTCGCTCCGCAGCCAGAGTAAGTTCCCTGCAGCGAAACCTCAAACTAGTCCGAAAAATACTAGTATACAACTATAATTTTCTGGCTGAATTCATACTAGTCAGGAAATATCCATTTCATACTATTATACAACCAAATTTTTCTGGATGAAATCATACCAGTTAAAAAATACAAAATTCATTCGTTTCATTTGTTTCTTATAATTGTCAGATGCTTTTTCTTGATAGGGTAAATAAAAATAGTCGATGCTTTCTCAAGAATAAACATAAAAATAAAGGCAAATGATAAAATAAAGGGTAAGTCATGAAAATTCTGGCTGAAATCATACTAGTCCAGGTTCAATGCTTTTTGAGACTAGTATGGGACTAGTATATTTCAAACTACTTCTTTTTTGGCTAGTATGTGGACTAGTTCATTTTATGGAAATCATACTAGTCCAGGTTGAACTAGTATGGGACTGGTATTTTACAAATAGTATAATTGTAGTATATTATGACTAGTAGATGACTGGTATGTTCTGGTCGAAATCTGACAATTGACATTTCGTAAAACACGTAAAAAATACTAGTTGCTTATATGGAAAAAAGACAAAACACTGACTAGTTTGACCCGGTGCACCAACTAGTTGTAAAGTGGTTTTCAACTACATAGTTGCTTTCGCTGCAGGGTTATAGTGAAATTTTTGCTATATAGTTTTTTTTTGGTTATGAAAATTCTGATTTTTTGCAAGTCAAGCGCAGTGAAGTGTATAACTCTTAGGAAGATGAAGAAGCAAATATTTATACGATTTTCAGTTAAATGGTTCAAGAAATTACTAAGTATACATTTCTACATATTTATATTATTAACATACTTCGTTAGAGTGGATTTCCTTTGTACGCTTCTGGGTGGGAATGGAAGTGGTATTTAGCCAAATAGTTCCAAAATGATACCGATAAAGTCCCAAACTAAACCCGAATGCCGAAGTGAGCTCGAAAGATTATGAAAATATTCTGAAGGTATCCCAAATGAATTACAAAAAGGTACCTGAATAAAACTAAGAAGATCCGTAAATGACCTGACTTTGTGTTTGTCGGTGGAGTTGTGTTAAATATAAACTCTTTTGATTTCAGAAACAAAAACAAAATCGTGTTCTTTTTTTATAATTTGAGCATAACGTACCACCCTTGATTTCTCCAACAATGTTAAAACAACAATCGTCTATCAAACCCACAGACAATTTAATGTAACAAATAATTTGAATACAACCCCGTTATTAAAAGGGAGTGACGAAAAAATAAAAAATCACGCAATGATGACCAACAGCACATGGTCACTTGTCATACCTACTTCTGCCCGCCTCCGGATATAAACAATAATAGCCTGCTGATCGACTACTTGCCCCGCCCACTTAGAGGCGAAATGCACGCAAATCCAAACGACACGACACGCAAACTACTTTCTTATCGCATTCGCTGCTAGCACCATCAATAATGCCAACATAACGGAATTCTAAGGTACCCAAGGTACATAATTGTTAGTTGTTGTTGAAAAAGGAAAAAGGCAACAACAAAAATGGAAAAGAAACACTGAAAGTAGTTGTAATGAATGTGAACTTTTTTATGACAGTAGTTAAGGGAAAATATCACAACAAGGTGATAAAGATATGCCGATTAAGGGTGTGAGGAGGGTAGCGAGTGGTTGCTTATCGCTTTTATTTATTTTTTTATGTAAGCGAGTGTTTTATTTTATTTCTTCACTTCCGTTTAACATTAAGTGAAAGCGTTTGTTGGTGGCTGGTGTTGAATTACTTAATTGACTCAAATCAAGTAACAGTAAATCAGTGGGAAATAAGCAGTCATCACAGACACATAAGGCGTTTATTACTTAACTTGATATCTACTAAATGACGTTTTTATTAACTAACTTATAGCGTTGTAGTACTATGTACATACATATTTTAAATTTAGCAGCCTTATTTAGGGTAAGTATAATGCATTAAGGACACGTAAGCATTTCCTAGTTCGCTTTGAGGCATTTTCACGATTTTTTTCTACCCGAAAAATCAAGTCTGATTCGAAGTTAAGATTTGAATAATAATACAAAATATAATTAAAAAAATAATAAATAAAATAAAATAAAATAAAATAAAATAAAATCAAATAAAATAAAATAAAATAAAATAAAATAAAATAAACTAAAATAAAATAAATTAAATAAAATAAAATAAAATAAAATAAAATAAAATAAAATAAAATAAAATAAAATAAAATAAAATAAAATAAAATAAAATAAAATAAAATAATATAAAATAAAATAAAATAAAATAAAATAAAATAAAATAAAATAAAATAAAATAAAATAAAATAAAATAAAATAAAATAAAATAAAATAAAATAAAATAAAAAAAAATAAAATAAAAAAAAATAAAATAAAAAAAAAAAATAAAAAAAAAAAAAAAAAATAAAAAAAATAAATAAAAAAAAAAAAAAAATAAAATAAAATAAAAAAAAATAAAAAAAAATAAAATAAAATAAAATAAAATAAAATAAAATAAAACAAGTAAGGAAAGCTGTCTTCGGCTGTGCCGAAGGCTATATACCTTTCATGAATAAGCGTCACGATTTTCACTATTCGATCCCCACTACAGCCTGTTTCAATTTAACTTTAGCTCATACCGAAATTATCGCAACTATCGATTATATGGGGGCGACGTGTTATATTGGTCCAATCTCATTGATTTTTAACATCGACATTCCACATTCTAAAAGAGCAATTGTTACGAAATTTCACTTCCCTACCTATATAATTACAGGAGTTATCTAAGAAAATCCGTTTATCAGAACAATCGATTGTATGGGGGCTATGTGAAATATTTATCCCATCTCGATGATTTTCAACATCGATGTTTCTTATATGAAATAAGAAACTTTTACTAAATTTCACGTTCCTACCTCTTTAATTACAGGAGTTATAGCCCAAAATCCGTTTATCGGAACAATCGGTTGTATGGGAGCTATATGTAATATCGGTCCGATCTTGCTGGTTCCGACAAATGATTTCTATATTAGAAAATGGTGGCCGCATACAAAATTTCAGCCAAATATCTCAAAAACTGAGGGACTAGTTTGCGTTCAAACAGACAGACAGACAGACAGACGGACAGACGGACATGGCTAAATCAACTCATCTCGTCATCCTGATCATTTCGGTATACTTAGTGATGGGTCCATCTCTTCTTCTTCTCATACTTACAAACATCGGACCAAAGTTATAATACCATTTCATGAAAGGAATAATAAAATAAAATAAAATAAAATTAAGTTAAGTTAAATTATTTAATAAAATAATAAAAAATAAAAAAATTAAAAAATAAACTATCCCATGGATTCTCAAAAAATAAAATTTATTCTTTGGTACAAGGATACTAAAATTCGATAGCACTGTGGTCGAAGATTGCACATACAAAATTTGGTTCCGATTGAAAACGTCTAAAGCGTGTCGTAGACTGCCAACCAAAATTTGTATTTGATGTCTTCGGTAAAATTACTATCGACTAAGGTGTTTAGACTTTGAAAATCTGATGATAAAATTGTCTTCCTTTTTATTTGTACCACCCTAATATATGTAAATATATTTTTTATTTAAATTGTATACGTGAAAATGGACCAGGTGTGGTCACAACATAATTATTCAATAAATACTCGTCGATTATCATGTCAACATGGGAAATCGATTAACGGAAATGGAAATGGAGCGTAGCAAGGTTGTCGTGAGTTTTGTTAATGGAAATCAAGTAGAAAGGAGAATAAATGTGGGTATGAAAATTAGACTGGGCCGGACTCTAATTCCGCCCAATTTTTTGAAAACTGAAATAAATCACTTGCATTTATTGCGTCATTTTTTAACCGTGAGAAAGGACTCCACTTCTTATTCGCCTATACAAGGCGCAACTGTGTAAATTCTTGTTTGACGACATCAAGCTCTTCGTATAGGTTTAGTCTACAAAAACACCACCTCTTTACCCAGCTCCAATAATATTTTTAAATATCTATTAAAGCTTTAAAATATTTAAGCTCATTGCTGTTCTTGCAGACAAATAACCTGAAAACACTTTTACATGACCACTCAACTGAATCTGAGCAGCTGGCGTGTTTTCAACCAATAAATATAACCAAACATCAATGAACCGCACAGAAAGAAAATGCAAAGTGAAATGTGGTCGATCAACAGACTTACATAAGTAGTGGTAAGCTCATAAGAACACTAATCGCCCATGCTAACGAAACAATGTTGGATATTTAGGAAGCACATGGTTTCTGCAGGAAAATACTGGGACCATGCAATAGTACAATTAGGTGTTTCCTATGCTTGCTTAGTTTTGTTAGACTGACACCAAAGCAGATGGGCTCATAGGTGTTTCGAATTACTATAAATCGTGAATTCATGAACATAAAGATAAAGTAGTGGTGAACATAATTTGCTCTGACTCTGAAAGGTTGAAGTTTATATACGAAGCACTACGTCCTCAAAACTTGCCACCATGTCCAAAATCCGTTCAGTATACTTCAACAACTCACCCTTCCAAATACGTCATATTGTCTCCAATGTCAAGAGCAAAGAGTGACTTTTGTAGCCTCCGGGCCCTGGATTCTCTAACTGTAAGTTTCAACGCAGCTAGGATTACCTTCGTATTAATAGAAAAATTGAAAGGGGCTCATCTCGAGTTTCGATTTTCATATGCCTATACAGGAAATGTCTGAGGTTGCTGTCGATATGCCGAAAAATGTACATTTGGGTGGTCCTTATTTGTATGGAGGCAATTTTATCATCAGATTTTCAAAGGCTCAGCCCCTCAATCGATAGTAATTCGCTGAAGATATCACACAATTTTTTTTTTCCCGGCTGGAGATGGTTTTGGGCGTGTCGCAGTGGGATCAAAGTTGAGATTGCCCTATGAAGACTCAAAAAATAAAAGTAATTTTTCTTTTTATCAAATACCCGAAATCGATAGCACTATGGTCGGAGAAATCACATGCAAAATCTGGTTCGGATTGGGAATGCCTAAGGCGCGTCGCAGGGGGGGTTAAACTTCAGACTAACCCATGGAGACTCAAAAAATAAAAATTTTAATTTTTATTTAATACTCAAAATCCATAGCACTATGGTCGGAGATATCAAATACAAAATTTGGTTCCGATGTAGACCGGCTGGTGTTTGCCCTAAAATTTGCATACAATATAAAAGAGGAAGCGCACAGGTTTCATTTGGACTTCGATATATTTCAATGAATTTATCGATTACTGAGTTAGAAAATGTTTCTAAAATTTTCCTACCATATGGGTATCAAACGAAAAGGGAAGGCCCCAAGTTTAATTTTTGAGTCTCCATAGGGCAATCTGAACTTTGACCTCCCTGTGACATGCCTAAACCATCTGCAATCGGCATAACATTTTTTGTGTGATATAGTTGACCAGAGAAGCTCGGCTAAAATCTCGTTAGAGGTTATGATAACCTGTTGGTATATCGCCGCCATTAGATATAGTTGACCATGGTGCAACCGATCTAGGGGTGAGACTGGAAAAATATTCTACAATTGTATATAAGGACCACCCTAATGTACATACCTAGTCACCCTCACACGAGCAAAGCCATTTTGAAGTTCGCTGCTATTATTTTCACCACAGCTGTACATATGGATGACTCCCAGCAGTTTTTCTTATTTTTCGCATATTCTGGTTAAAATCGAGCTCGTGAATACAGTGAAAGCGAAATAAGAGAAACAAATTGAAATTCACCGAAAAGTACTTCTAGTATCAGACTGACACACAGGACGTGTCATATACCTAGAACGAAAGAATGCATTTAAGAACTTTTTTGTTGTTGTAATTTTTTTATCACTAAAAGAACCTAAGCGTCTTCTTTGGGCCAAAACAATTTGTAGTAAAACTGCCAAGCAACATGCGAGCCTTCGTGCCTTCGTTTTTTCCACAGCGGCTTCTTCTTCTTCTTATTCAGAGTAAACCACATCTTCCTTAACTTCTCCATTAAGTTTTCATTTTATACTTTACACTGAATACCGTTACTTCGCTGTATCTATGTTTATACCAATTTTAAGTAGTAACAACCAACCAAGTATAAACATTCTTTCAAGTTGTTGTGGCTGCTGCCACCACACTAAGCTATGCTGCTCTTTAAATAGCTCCGCTAAACAACCTATAAAAACATAGACTATTTGCAGGCACCACTCAAGCCAATCCGCCACTCACTAACCGTCAGTTGAGGTTCAGCGCTTAACTTTAAGTACTTCCGACTTAAAAAAGCACGTCACTTCCGGTTTCGACTCTTCAATTGTGAAGCGTGTGATTCACTTTGAGAGTTGAGTTGAGTTGCGAACAAGTGGTGCTGGTGCTTACAAGAGTTTTTGTGGCGTCTCGGAAATCGGCAGGGCAGTGTTATTTTTGTTAAGTGTTGGTAAAGTTAGTGTGGGTGGGAGTTGTAGATGCAGCACTATCATTGTAAAGTTGTTGTTATTCCTTACAGTGTAATTCAGGTAAAGCGTAGTGATAAGTTTAAGACGGAAATAGGCTGTTTATTGAGGGTAATGAGTGGGTTTAGTTCATGGGTCAGCAGATTTGTAAATGCTTATACACGCGCTGTGATCGTCCGAACTATATTTTTAACATTCGCTGGTTTCGCCCCTTGCCCAGGGACGACTAAATCATTTGGTAAACAAAGAGCACAACGTGTCTGTGTGATGAATCCAACTTGTTTGACTGATCTTAAGATCTATGGGGCGCCGATGCTTGGTTTAGTTAGACCTTTTTAAGACCATGAACATTTTATACCAAGAGCAAGTTTATATAAATTTTAAAATGTAAATCAGTAATTGTATACTGTAGCGAGCTCAAAATTCGTTACTCGGCAACTTGATATCTGCCGAGTTTATACTAAAGTGCCCTCGTATAAACGTAGGCTATATACTGCAGGTCCAAGAATAAGTTTTTACAAAGGTATGAAAGTTCCGTTTTGCTTTGGAGAGAATAAGCTTAAGTGAAGAATGCACTTTTACACATACTATAGCCAAACTAAATAATTGCTTTAGAGTTCGATCAAGAATTGATTTTCTTTATTGAATTTACTTTCTTTTATACTAAATTCTTACACTAATACTTACAAGTTATTTACGAACTAAAATGTATACCTATGTATATAATACTAATACATACAAACTAAAATGTATAATTCTAAAATATGCTAAATCAGCATATACCAACAGGTTATCATAACCTCTAACGAGATTTTTCTCTTTCCAACTTGTGGTGTGTTGCTTTTGAGTTTTTCCTACAAGTTGGCGGGACCTACAGTTATTTGCCGACTCCGAACGGCACTTGCAAAGCAAATGAATTTTTTACTGAGAAGCTTCTCATGGCAGAAATACACCCGGAGAGTTTGCCAAACTACTGCCGAAGGGCGACCCCGTTTAGAAAAATTCTTTTTCTAAATAACTTTTGATGTTACTTTTGCCGGGCATCGAACCGCCACGACTTGGTGTAGAAGGCCGAACACTTAACCGCTACACCACGGCAGCCGCCATAGCATAGCTTTAGTTGCAATAAATATATAAGTATGACAGTCGCATTGACAAACTGACGTTGTGACTCAGTTAGGCATTGCGACTGTCTTTGGCGGTGTCTTTGACCGACCGCACAAGTGTATCGGGACGTTCCTAATTATTTTTGCTTCGAATCGTTTCACGTTTTCATATATTTTTACTCACAAATTATATGAGAGTGAGAAAAGCCGCAGAGTGAAAAATTGTTTAGAATTGACCTGTATAATTTTAATTTTCGGTTTAGAGTTCGATTTATATTTGGCAAAGTTATGTTAATTTTTTCGATCAATTAAGTTTCGGCTTAGACTTAAGTTTCCGTTTAGATTTTGGTTTCGATTTTCAGTTTCGTTTTTAGTTTCGAACCTGTTTTCGAAACCGACTTTGAATTTTTTTTTCGTTTCAAGTCCGTTTTCAATTTGCAACTCACTTTCAGTGTCGAACTCCTTTTGCTATTTTTGTTTAGTTTTCAGTCTCGCACTCGTTTTCGGTTTCATATGATAATGATAACAGTGTCGGGTTTGACTTTGCTTTTGAAAAATTTAACGGTTCCCTCTTCATTTCGATTTCGGTCTTGTTTTCAGTTTCGATTTTGTTGTTGTTCTCGCTCTCAGTTTTAGTTTCGTTTGCAGTTTCGAGCTCGTTTTCGATCTTGATTTGGATTTTAGTTATTAAAAATTAAACAGTTTTATACGATTATCATTAAATTTTCGGTTTCTATGTCGGTTTCACTTTCATGGTCGAGCTCGTTTTCTATTTCGGTTTTGTTTGCAGTTTCGAGCTCGTTTTCGATCTCGATTTGGATTTTAGTTTTTCAATATTAAACGGTTTTATAAGATTATCATTATATTTTCGGTTTCTATCTCGGCTTCATGTTCATGGTCGAGATCGTTTTCTATTTCTGCTTCGTTTTCAGTTTCTAATTTATTTTCGATTTTATTTTGGTTTTTAATTCGTTACCAGTTTAGAGCCTGTCTTCTCTTTTTTGTTTAATTCGTTTTCAGCTTCCATCTTGTTTTCTATTTTGGATTCGTTTTCAGTTTCAAACTGGTTTCTCATCCCGATTTTTACTTTGGTTTCAATTTGGGTTTCAGTTTAGAGCTTGATTTCTATACTCGTTTTCAGTTTTGCCCTCGTTTTCTATTTTGGTTTCATTTTCGTTTTCGAGCCCATTTCTCATTTTGAATTCCGTTTCACTTTCGTACTCGTTTCCTACTTCGGTTTTGTTTACTGTTTGAATTCGTTTTCGATCTCGACTTCGATTTTGTCTAGTTTTATTTCTATGAAGTTGGTGGCGGACTTACCGAAAACGAGTTGGGTTCTCTTTGAGCTCTTTATAGGTTAGGTTAGGTTCAAGTGGCTGCCGCAGAACCACACTTAGGCCAGTTTTCAAAGGCCCGTTGTGAAACCACCAACACTAGGAATGTCAGTCCTGGTATCCGGCGTTCCAGCGCTGCATAAAACCGGGCTATGAGGTGCTCCAACGTTTCCTCCTCCTCATCATCTTTCCAACACCTTTAGAAACGTCGGTAGGGCACACCAAGCATTTCTGCGTGCCTGCCATTAAGGCAATGCCCAGTTAAAACGCATATTAATATGGAGATTTCTCTCCTTATTAGGGCGTGAATGCCTCTAGATCCTTTATGATCCCATTTTGTCCAGGTTGGTTTGGATATCCGGCACCCTGGGGATTGTTGCCATCTTTCGTTGGCTTCATGGAGTGAGTACTCCTTCAGCATTAACTTGCATGTGGCCAATTGCATATCTAAGCGCTCTTTATGCCAAAGAACCTGGATGGTCGTGCCCTGCCTGGCAAGTTCGTCTTCCCTACAGTTTCCATCAATGTCCCTGTGTCCCGGGACCCATGTGAGGCTCACGCGGTTCTTTTGAAACCGACGAAAGCTGAGCGTCAGTTCAGCGTTGAACGAGTAAGAGCCAAGAGCTTTGATGGCCGCTTGACTGTCGCTGAAAATAACGATATCCTCGTCGATAGAGCGTTTACTTATCCAGTTCGCGGCGTCCAAGGTTGCTGAGACTTCAGCCAGGACGATGCTGCAATGATCAGGTAGTCTGAAGGAGATCTCAAGGTCCAGGTCCCCTCCTCCAACTCTGCCGTCTAACTTCGAGCCGTCAGTGTAAATATAAATGCCGCCGTTAGTAGCGGGACACCGATCCGTGCTCTCCCATTCCCCCCTGCTGGGAATGTTTGTTTTGAAGCAGCTATCTCCAACTGTTGTCGCCGTATACCGAACTGTGCTCAGAGGGAGACACCTGTAAGTCTAAATCGAGTTTCTGTTTTTTAAGGCGCAGTTGTAAGGCTTTTGGGAGAAAGCCTTAGTTTTATTCGAACAGGCTTCCGGGTCGTTTCACGATTACTTTACCATGTTTCGACCTTATTGAAGGCCTGTAGGCTGCACTGTTCTAGATCAGTCCTATGGCGCTCTTTGCTTGATCTCTCGAACAATGAAATTGTTGCTAGTGAGCGAAGAAGCAAAAAGAAATGACCTAACTTTATTGGTGCGATGGTCACTCTTTCACTATTACACCCTCACTTCCAATTCTGCCAGGCCCTGTTCTAGATTTACACAAATTTCAATTCTCTCTCGTAAAGTATCTAGTTGCCGTTTTATTCATCCGTCTTAGTTTCCTCATTCTATTTATATTCATTTCTGTTCATATCTTTAGAATAAAACGCTGCAACCAACCCGTAATCATTTTCACATTCTTCAACCGCACAGCAGTGGATAACTTTCACCTTGAACCTTTAAAATCCCAAGTGTCTAACGGCGAGATTTCCACTTCTTTTGTTTTATAACTAGCAATGTATAAATAGTATTTACACAGTCTCAACAAAATATTTTTAGCTAGTCCAACTTTATTAGACTTGTAGTGTAGTTGTTTCGTTTTCCTTGCTACTCCAACGCATTTTATTTACTTTTATTTCAGCACTGTTCTCGGCGGAATTTAAAAACGAAATGAGTTGAGAAAAGTTTTTCGCAAACCTTAAGATTTCAAAAGTATTTTTACTCTATTTTAAGCTGCCTTACTATGACAACAACAATTTGAGAACATTCACAACTCCTTCAACCGCTTCAATACAAGTTTAACGGAAAGTAGAAGAGTTAGTCAGCGACTTGAGTATTGTAAAATACTTTATGCCGCAAACAAATTCCAACTGTGTTTTTGTGATGTTTAAAGTGTACACAAGTTGTACTTCTGTTTTAGTCACTGAGTGGGTGCAATTTCGATGACTGTAAATGACCTTAAGGACTTTAGTGAAATGAACTTTTTTGCATTTATGAAAATGAGAAAGTTCTTGAAAATTTTAGCAAGTACTATGTAATACATAAGGTGATAAGCAGTCACAGCTATCATAATCAGCAAAAGAGAAATGAAGTTTTAGTTAGGCCATTCTGGCATATCTTATAACTTGAAACAAGTTATTCTTGTTTATTTGTATATCCAGACTATCTATGTATATAGAAGAGGACTCAACCGATTTTAATGGAATCGTTACGTATACGCCATGGTGTTTGTTGTCGAGTGCAACACATTCATGCTGCTGGCACAACGAAAATTTTAAAAAATTTGGAAATTCAATTTTCAAACATTTTTGTTGTGCCAGAAACATAAATGTGTAGCACATTCGTTTTTCTGGCACAACTTTCAGATATTGAACTACACATTCATGAAAATGGCATTGCCAATTTCTGGGGGTTCCTTGTACTTAGAAAGTCCAGGATTTTCGTGAATCGTAGAAACACGAGAGGTTAATAACGTGAGGCTATTAACTCAAATTTGGAAAATTTGCACACTCATGCCTCTGGCAAGCGAGCGTCGATATAGATTATCTGTTAAAATCGAAGCTCCCTTATACAAAGGTTGCCACTTAGAAAATTGTTTCAAACTTATACAAATAGGAAAGTACCTGAAAAAGAAATTCAAATTCTTAACACCAAGGCGTCGACACCTGTTTCCTACACCAACTTTGCTACTTTACTACTCTCCAGTGAAAGCCTACCAACATGCGGCTGCAGGACCCATACAGCGTGGCATGTTTTTTTGTTTAGGAATAACTTGCTTTAGTACATACGTATTTGAACAATCGACTCGCTATCTATACAAAACAAATACCTACCCCACTTTCTAAACAATGTTATTCAAAAATTCCACAAAAATTAATTATGCATTGTTTTCGGAAGTTTTCAATAGGTTATATGTAAGAACAACAACGCATAGCTGCATTTACCAAATTGCTCTGAATGTTTTTTGATTTTTTTTGTTATTTGGCTGCACTTTGCAAAATTGATAACAGCAACATGGACACAATGTAGACAAATACCAAACTAGTGTGGATAGTTTCCCAATAGGAAAAATTTCGATTCTACCCCTAGTAGCGTTTGAACAATATTCTCGCTGCAAGCAAAGCAGTGGCAAGCCTCCGGGTTACTCTGTATTGTGTTGGCCTTGATTTCGATATAGTTCCTTGTTCGCCCTCCCTCGGGCGTAAAGAGAGTTAGAAGTAGAAGAGGCGGGAAGGGAAGTGGGAAGATCGATGAAACGTAGAAGAATAGAAAGCAGAAGAAACACTTTTAAAAGTAATATCCAGTCAAAAATTTTTTCTTTTAAATTAATTAAGATATTTTTGCAATGAAACTCGTTTCAATTTAACCTTCAAGCCTTTATTTTGTTATTTTGTATAGCCCGTTACTGTCACTAAAAATTTATTTCCTACAGGGTACTTACGAAACAATACTTACCCATGCTTCGACAACATTGGCATGTATGTTAATTTTCTCCACAACCAAACAATTGTACTCAACCCTACATACGTGTACTCACATTCGTACAAATAATCGTTACAAAATGCGACTACATGCAGTGCGTGCGGGAATGGTATTGCATTTGGTAAATGTAAAGTACACTTTTGTCACAGTTCACGAATTTACGAATTTACAAATTTTCTGAAATTTTGCAAATATGTTTGTTTGTATGTTAACAAATTTTCGAGTTTGTAAAGTTTACTCATTCGAGTTGGCATTGTGTCAATGTTTAATGTAAATAAATTTGCATTCCTCTCAGCATTTTAGAATGGTGCTATAGCGGATGGCAAGGCAACGCGGTGGGAGTGGTGATGAAAAAGGTAAATTGCGTAGCAAATGAATTTGAAACGTTACATGCATGAGGACACGATTGACACAGGCAAGCAAGTATTGCTAGTGTGTGCAAGAGAACGCATGCTAATTTTCAATGTGCACCAAGAATTTTCCGACTGAAACTGACATTTTTCAAATAAAACCAAATAAAATACAATAAAATAAAATATTTTAAATAAAAAAAAAATAAAATAAAATATAATAATTTAAAATAAAAATAAGAAAAATAAAAAAATAAAATAAAATAAAATAAAATAAAATAAAATAAAATAAAATAAAATAAAATAAAATAAAATAAAATAAAATAAAATAAAATAAAATAAAATAAAATAAAATAAAATAAAATAAAATAAAATAAAATAAAATAAAATAAAATAAAATAAAATAAAATAAAATAAAATAAAATAAATTAAAATAAAATAAAATAAAATAAAAAAATTAAATAAAATAAAATAAAATAAAATAAAATAAAATAAAATAAAATAAAATAAAATAAAATAAAATAAAATAAAATAAAATAAAATAAAATAAAATAAAATAAAATAAAATAAAATAAAATAAAATAAAATAAAATAAAATAAAATAAAATAAAATAAAATAAAATAAAATAAAATAAAATAAAATAAAATAAAATAAAATAAAATAAAATAAAATAAAATAAAATAAAATAAAATAAAATAAAATAAAATAAAATAAAATAAAATAAAATAAAATAAAATAAAATAAAATAAAATAAAATAAAATAAAATAAAATAAAATAAAATAAAATAAAATAAAATAAAATAAAATAAAATAAAATAAAATAAAATAAAATAAAATAAAATAAAATAAAATAAAATAAAATAAAATAAAATAAAATAAAATAAAATAAAATAAAATAAAATAAAATAAAATAAAATAAAATAAAATAAAATAAAATAAAACAAAAAAAAAATAAAATAAAATAAAATAAAATAAAATAAAATAAAATAAAATAAATAAAATAAAATAAAATAAAATAAAATGAAATGAAATGAAATAAAATAAATTAAAATAAAATAAAATAAAATAAAATAAAATAAAATAAAATAAAATAAAATAAAATAAATAATATAAAATAAAATAAAATAAATTAAAATAAAATAAAATGAAATAAAATAAAATAAATAAAATAAAATAAAATAAAATAAATTAAATTAAAATAAAATAAAATAAAATAAAATAAAATAAAATAAAATAAAATAAAATAAAATAAAATAAAATAAAATAAAATATAATAAAATAAAATAAAATAAAATAAAATAAAATAAAATAAAATAAAATAAAATAAAATAAAATAAAATAAAATAAAATAAAATAAAATAAAATAAAATAAAATAAAATAAAATAAAATAAAATAAAATAAAATAAAATAAAATAAAATAAAATAAAATAAAATAAAATAAAATAAAATAAAATAACATAAAATAAAATAAAATAAAATAAAATAAAATAAAATATAATAAAATAAAATATAATAAAATAAAATATATAAATAAGAGTTAAAAATACAAATAAAAAACAAAATAAAAAAAATAAAAAAAATAAAATAAAATAAAAAAAAAAAATATATAATGAAATAAAAAAAAAAATAAAAAAAAAATGAAAAAAAAAATAAAAATAAAAAATAAAAAAAAATATAAAAAAAATCAAAATTAAAAAAATAAAATAAAATAAAATATAATAAAATAAAATAAAATGAAATGAAATAAAATAAAATAAATCAAAAATAAAGTAATATAAATTAAAATAAAACACAAGAAAACAAATAAAAAAAATAAATAAAATAAAAACAAAAAATAAATAAAATAATATAAGTTATATAAAAATTACGATGTTTACGAATTATTTTGACTTCTTAGCACCGCAGGGCTCTCAATGCATTTTTTACAATGCAAGTGGCAGGGCGTACATGTGTGAACTAGGGTACGTACCAGCTAGGTTGAAATTTGGAGGGTGTCTAAACCATCTACCTTCACTCACAATTCAACCTCACCAAAATGCTCCTTGTTGCTTTAAATATTACACTCATCTCGATTTTTTTCTTTCGATTGCTGTAACAATTTGTTGCATTTGTATTGTGCTTTTGTTGCTACTCATTGTCGTTGATTGCTGGTTGAGTGGTAAAGGTGTGTTGGTGATGATGCAAAAATTGATTCACGTAATCGTATTGAATGCATTCATGTGCCTTTGTTTACTCGTTGACAATATGCAATATGCTAATTCTTGGCCTGTCTTGGTTGCTTGTCGACCATGGAGTTCAGCTGCACTCGTACGTTTTTAGTTGTGTTGTTTGCTTTAATTTACCATACGCACATGAATACATAAAATGTCTAAAGTACTAAATACTGTTTGATTTTAACTGATTGCCTGAGTAAAAGCCAAGTGCTTGTACAATTTTTATATTTTTTTTTTTTTTTTTTTGTAATCAATAATAAGGTTTGGGCACCTATTTATTACCCACTTAATCGTAAGGTATTTTATTTTGATAGGCCGCTCATCAAAACTATTCCTGAATTAGGGAAATTTGTTCATCGAATTTCAACACTGTCGGGTGTACCGTTTTCTATCCTATCTCTTCTTAAAAAGAGAGAGCCCAACGTTTAAGTATAAATTTTGTTTTAGACATGTACGTTTGTATTTATATTGTCAATGTCTTTAAGCGTTCCGTACTCCCTTTGCATAACCCTCACTCCCCACCTCTTACTGTTCATTTTCGCTTCTTTGTCATCTTTCAGTCAGTTCATGTTTAGTATTCATATGCTGTTTTTTTTCATTAGTGGCAGTTACTGTTATATTGGCATATTTGTTATGCCATCTTTGAAGTGGCAGCTGTGCTCAACGCGTTCGTCATTAATCTCTTCTATACTACGTACTCGTGTGTATGCTTGTATGTAGTATATTACTTGAAGTTGCCAGACGAAATATTTTTTGTAGAGAAAATATCGCACACTAAATCAAAAAGAGTCACAACTCAAAATCAGAGTAACTTTCAGTTGATTGCTTCTGGATCGCGCAAAAGTCGTTTTATTTTTAAAAACTTCACTGTAAAAAAATTTTGAGTTGTGACGTTTTTTGATTAAGGGTGAGATATATTGTAAAAAACCCAAGGACTGAAACCGAAACCGTAACCGTAACCGATTAAACCCGATTAAACCCGATTCATATTGTAAAAAAACCAAGGATTTGAACCGAAACCGTAACCATAACCGATTAAACCCGATCAAACCCGATTAAACCCGATTAAACCTGATTAAACCTGATTAAACCTGATTAAACTTGATTAAACCTGATTAAACCTGATTAAACCTGATTAAACCTGATTAAACCTGATTAAACCTGATTAAACCTGATTAAACCTGATTAAACCTGATTAAACCTGATTAAACCTGATTAAACCTGATTAAACCTGATTAAACCTGATTAAACCTGATTAAACCTGATTAAACCTGATTAAACCTGATTAAACCTGATTAAACCTGATTAAACCTGATTAAACCTGATTAAACCTGATTAAACCTGATTAAACCTGATTAAACCTGATTAAACCTGATTAAACCTGATTAAACCTGATTAAACCTGATTAAACCTGATTAAACCCGATTCATATTGTAAAAAAACCAAGGACTGAAACCGAAACCGTAACCGTAACCGATTAAACCTGATTAAACCCGATTCATATTGTAAAAAAACCAAGGACTGAAACCGAAACCGTAACCGTAACCGATTAAACCCGATCAAACCCGATTAAACCCGATTAAACGGAAACCGTATCCGTAACCGATTAAACCCGATCAAACCCGATTAAACCCGATTACGCCCGATGAAACCCGATTAAACCGAAACCGTATCCGTAACCGATTAAACCCGATCAAACCCGATTAAACCCGATTAAACCCGATTACGCCCGATGAAATCCGATTAAACCCGATTCATATTGTAAAAAACCAAGGACTGACCCCGAAACCGTAACCGTAATCGATTAAACCGGATTCATATTGTAAAAAACCAAGGAGTTAAAGCGAAAGGACTTAAACCGAAACCGTAACCGATTAAACCCGATTAAACCCGATTAAACCCGTTTAAACCCGATTAAACCCGATTCATATTGTAAAAAAAACCAAGGGCTGAAACCGTAACCATAACCGATTAAACCCGATTAAATCCGATTAAACCCGATTAAACCCGATTCATATTGTAAAAAAACCAACGATTAAACCCGATTCATTTTTCGAAACCGAAACCGTAACCGTTATTTTATCTGAAAAAAAAACGAGGCCGGAACCGGTTCCAAACGGTTTTGAATTTTTTTGTCTTTTTTTTTTGTGGGAACATATTTCCCTTTACCCAAGGGTACCCCGGATAGCTTAGTTTAAACTTCAAATTCCGAAAGAGCTATAGCTGAATGAAGGCATCGAAAAAAATTTACGAGATCCGAGAAAAAAGTGTTTATTGGCCCGTCTCAGATATTCTAACGATTTATTTCATTTAGTTTCCATTCTAATATCGAATTTCTATTAGAAAAAGTAGTCAATTTTTTTTTTACAGGAATTTCATCCATCCATAGAATTAATAATATCTATTACAATGTACAGCAGCGGCTGGGTATGGGACCGAACCAACTTTTTTAGAGAGATTAAGATATAATTAAAAATGGCATTCCCCGTTTTTCGAAGTTAGCCTCCAAAACTTAGTTACGGACTTTCGAAGTTCAAAGTTGTACCCTTTGTAAATTTGGTTTTCTAATTGGTTTGTTTAAAAAAAATAAAAAATACACTCTAAAATAAAAAGAAAGTATACCAATCTAGTAAGAGGAGCAAGAAGGCCACGCCCACGTTTAGCATTTTGCAATTTTTTAAACAAAACAATTAGAAAACCAAATCTTCGAAGGGTCCAGGTTTGAACTTCGAAAGCCCATAACTAAGTTTTGGGGGCTAACTTCGAAAAAAGGGAATGCCATTTTTTTTACTTGTCTCTCAATCTCTTCAAAAAAGTTGATTTAGTAGGACTGTCATCCAGTGGTGTGCAACCAAATACGGACACGTTCTAATCATAAAAAAAAAAAATTCTTTAAAAAATGGTAATTTTTGATACCAAATTTTCAGTTAAGTTTATAATACGCCTGTGTGACTTTTGGTTAAATAGTACTAAAGTGGCAACCATGATAGCAATGTATTAACACTGTCATATTGTAAATAATATATTTGCACATTTACTGACGCTTTCAATTTATTAAAGCGTCAAAACTTATTTCGGCGTAAAATTAAAAAATTCTTACTACTTTTTTGAGGTTTGGTTTTTTGTGTAACTCGTTAACACTCATTCTTCGATATAGTTTTGGTATGTATGCTAAGTACGTATGTTAGACTGTCCCAAAAATGTATGGAAAAAATTAAGGTTCGAAATTTTATGTGCATACCCTATGCCGATTTTTAGTTAAAGTTTTTGCTAGCAGC
This sequence comes from Campiglossa producta, assembly GCA_964058755.1. Classification (NCBI taxonomy): domain Eukaryota; kingdom Metazoa; phylum Arthropoda; class Insecta; order Diptera; family Tephritidae; genus Campiglossa; species Campiglossa producta. The sequence goes on along the minus strand of CAXKVI010000443.1, from coordinate 2,937 downwards.
TTATACTAAGTTCGCAAAAAAGTCTATTATAGCTTTAAAAGTTAGGTAATTTTAGTAATTGGCTCATATTTAAAAGATTGCATTTTTTAAAGGATAACAGGATTCTTTGCAAGGATACTGAAAAAACATATTCACGCGATAAGCAAATTGGAATTTCAAAAGTGTTTTAGTAGATAGCGTGATAATATTTTTTCTTGCAAATCGTAAATCTTTTACGGTCTTCATTTAACTATTAGGGTGGTAGAAACTGAGATATGGTGGATAAGTACCACAACGAAACGCATGAGCTCAATGAGCTTTTGTTTTTAGGAAAAATCCACTCCCTGAGACAAAAAAATTTGGTATATCACATTTTAAAATCCGAAAATAAATGCCGAAGATATGAAGAAAAGTGCAATTGGGCGACATCTAGGGTTGCCAGAAAAAAAAACAATTTTTTTATAAATGTTTTTCAAAAACACTACATAAGAGGGGGCCGTACCCGACTTTTTTTTGGTGATACGCTCTAATGAACATCTTTGATATGATACCCATATTATAAAATCAATTTCTGGGGTATATTCTGTCCATGCAGAGGAGATCCTTAAACATTTGTTTACACAATTTCAGAACTTTTTATTACAATAAAGTTTTTATTTGTTTTATTTTATATTTGTAGCGAATTTCCAGGTCTACAACTTGGTCTCTGTCGAAAAACCTTACCGTTTTCGAGAAAACTCCAAAAAACCTAAAACTTTGACCTTTGGCCCCGAATATCCTTTTAGCACACATGGGATCGATGAGGACTTTTAAGAGTTTTCTTTCTGACGGTGAACCTAAACTCTCTACTAAAATTTGGCTCTGTTGGATTTATTATTTGTAACCGCATCACTCATAAACTGCTTCATAGAATTAAATACAGTTTTCTGTGTGCATCGCGAGATTTTCAAACTAAGAATATAGATCCATTTTGTGGTTTAAATGTGACCCAGCTGTTAATGTAAAGGTACTGGCGGAGTTTTTTCTTCGATGCTGTGGCATTCACAACAATCAGGCAATAAACCTCTCTAAAGATACTATTTTAAGATTTCAAATAATATGTATATTAGGGTGACTCAAAAAAAATGCTGACTTGGTCTCAACCCCTAAAAAGTTAGATATTGATGAGAAAATAAGCCTTGCAAAAAATTAGCGCTCTAACTTAACCCTTAGGGGCGGCTATTTTTTTTCGCCCTTTCCCATACATTTTGTATGGGGAAAAATGGCATTTTTTTTCAAAGTGAATTTTCTTTTAATTTTTGAAACTTTTTTAAAAATATTTTTGCATACTTTTAAAGTTGAAGCTTTGAAGCTTCCACAATGGTATGCCATGTGCGATTATCTTAACTAATAAAATAATTACAGCCATTTAAATATGAATGAGTTTTGTACTAATGCACACACGTATCAAATCTAGTAATTAAATTTAAACTTTAATATAATTTGGGCAGTGTCTGTGGTAGTTCAGGTTGTCAGTCGTAGAAGTATGGAAAAAGAAAATAACAGGTGAAAGTAAAAACACCAAGTAGGTATACATATGTATATAGTTCGTACGAAAAATAATTCTGTAGACAACTGCGCGCAATCGGGCGTAAAAAGGAAGTGTTATTTGATGATTCCGGTGGGCAACCGCAACACAACTCCGAGTTCCAGTACAGAGAAAAATGAGGAATGGTGTGCAATAGAAAATTCTGAAATATAATACAAATTTGTATACTTATGTAAGTGTAAAGGTAGAGGCGATACAGGTAGTTGGCGGGTTTTTAATATAACTGTAAAATGTTATTCAAATAAAAAGAGCTAACTTACATGAACTCTATTCAGATCAAACAACTTGTTTCCTTGAGTTATTTCTTATATATGAACTCTTTCAGAAGCCCATGCTCGAGAATACTGGTTTCTGTGCTCTGAAGTATGACATGGCGTATGAGTAACGTTTTGAGCTGCAATGAAGAATATCTCGAGGACTAAATTGAACATCACACATTTTCAAAATAGAACTCAGAACCAGTGGCGTGCCTACGTGTTTCAATCAAGGCAAGCCCCAGTCCTTATAACCCCAACAAAAGCACATACTGCTGCCAAAGAACATTTCAGACGAAGAAGAAGAGTTCAGGATAGATATTTATCGACTTCTGCACACGGGGAAAAACTTAAACATTTAGGTTTCTTCAATAGGCAAGTTATTGTTTTGCAGATTTTTTAAGCTTTTCCAATCCAAGGGAAAAGGTTTACTTGCACTATTTCCCATTTACATACATCGCAGAAGCCAAGGCTCACTTGCACAACGAAAATTTATATTTTTAACTCAGAGTTAATGTCAAATTAACTCTGAGCTAAAAAGATAACTCGGCGTCGTGCAAGTGGACCTAAGAAACCTAAAAAATATTTTTTATATTTTATAATGCCTAGCAAAAAAAAAAAATATTACAGCAATCACCACTATTGAATTCTTTTTTTCTACTTTAAAACATGCGCCAATAATTTTCGAGTAGAGCACATTAACATTGTAGATATGTATATACATATCCAGTTTGGCTTTAAAGCTTATAGTAACAACAGCACGAAGCTGGCTTCGTAGTTGCATACAAAATTTCTTCTAAATTCAAGAAAACTGTAGCTTCAAAAAGACATTTTAGTAAGGGATTTGAAAGCCAGGTAAAAGCCAATAAGTAAAAGCGAGATGGCAATCATCGCCTAGGCGGTTAAAGGCTATTTTAAGTAAGCAAGTAAGAGATGCCATCATATGCGCTGAAAAAATGTTAATTGTTTTGCTATCAGCCGACAGATGGCAGGAAGAGCTTTATTTATATGTTTATGCTATTGGCAGTTAGTGAAACCAAATGTAAACGTTAAAGAAATTGTTACGATACATTTTTGAAACATATTGTAGCTCATAGAGGATTAGCTAGGCAAGCC
>CAXKVI010000442.1:0-33362 GCA_964058755.1 Campiglossa producta | reverse complement strand
GTCACTGGGGCCTCGGCAAGTTTCAATTCAGTGCCATCAACATACCCGATGCAGTTCGGAAGTTCGTGGTACGTTTTCGCCACGATTTCTCGCCTTTCGGCAGCAGTTGGCCAAAATATATATTTATATTGCAGTTCTAAAATGGCGCGAAAAACTCTGCGAGTAATTTTGTAGAGGGTCTCGCCATCCCCAACACCAAACACGGTGGCCACTTTTCTGATTGCGGCATTTTCGCCCGACGAGCCCAGACGATATAGCACAATGGCTAACTGCAATTCTGGTGGGTACTGCTGCTTCGAATGGGAATTATTAAATTCCTCACTGCTACTTATTACCGATAGATTCAGGGTGAACTGATCGGTTGACACCCTCAGCATCTGCCGGAAACGGTCTTCATCAAATTCTTGAAGAACACTTGTTCTCCATTCTATCGACTTCGGAACGTGTTGGAAACTTCCACGTCGAACACTTAAGGCTACCATGAGGTCCTCGGTCAATTCGTTCATCACCGGCCAAAAGTTTCCGTCACCTTATAAAAACAGAGTATAGACACCATTATTAAATAAAGCAGCGTGTTTTACCTTGGCAAATAAAGTTGACGGCTGCATTTGCTATCAAATTTTGCACTACCCTGGTGCTGTCGGTAAGCCTCGGCATTTCGCTATTATTTTTTTTACAATTCAAAAAAATTACAAATTTTTTTTTTTCAAATAAAATTTCTTTTTGACAATTACAACATTTGGAGTGTTCTCTGTGTTTTGAAAATTTGCCATAAAAAATTAAAAAAATTTTACATTAGTCTGTTATTTTCCTGTGTTTTCTATGAAAAAAATTTAGAGGGAAGACCCCTATTTATTTTGGGTCACTTTCTAATTACCTTGTATTTTTTTGTCCTTATTGCGTCCTAAATATGTGAACCTATTAAAATTGTGGACATGATCTCCCAAAAAATTATGTATGTATATTTTATGAAAAAAATTTGAAAGTTGACGCTTTTAAAAACTCAAAAAGCTAAAAAAAAAATAAAGTAAAGTTTAAGCTGTTTGGTTTCTGCATTATTTTATGGTTAGCTTAAAGTCAACCAAGAAAAAACTAGGCAAAAGTAAATATTTTTGTTCTCGACTGGTTGGTTTATGCATGACTTTAGGGCCAACTAAAAATCAATTGGTTGCTTTCTGCATGACTTTGCAGTTAGCTGTTAGTCAGCCTAAAAAATTGTTTGTTCTCAACTAGTATATTTCTGCATGACTTTATGGTGAAATAAAAATGAATTGGTTTGTTTCTGCATGACTTTAAGGTTAACTAAAAGTCAGGTTCGAAAAATGGAAGCAAAGTCAAAGAATTTTTTTTCATCTGTTTGATTTCTGGATGACTTTAGGGCTAGCTATAAACCCATTTGTATAAATTTACTTAAAGTTATTTTTTTGTTAGACAGGCCACAAAAGTCCCGACTGGGAATTGGTTCATGAATGAAAAGCATACATACATATGTAAAATCAGGTGTTTTTACTTTTACACTAACGGTTTAAAATAGTATTTAACAGTATATGAATATTTAAAACATGGGTTTTTATAAAACTAGATTTTTATAAAGGTACTTCATTATTATTTTTTTTTAATTTATAAGTCTTTCTATAAAAATATGATTTAGCTCAAGGCGAATTCATTACAGGTGGCATCCTCCCACCATATGGTTTCTTCTTCTTCCCTGAAAATCAAATCGTAGCTGTCAAATTGCTTATGTTGTTGCTTTGTCTGACATTTACAGCCACAAGGAGTGTGTGCCTGTGTGTAGATCTGAATTCGCTCGAGCACACCTGTATGAATTCGCCTTGATTTAGCTTGTGCAATGCCCTTTGAAAAGCTCCTTCATAGCTGTCATTTGTTATTGCGTTATCCTTTAATGCACCTGTAAAGGAAAAATATGCATCACAAGCTTTAGTATTTGTTTTATTTTTATTTTGTGTATATTTATTAAGTTCAGCTTTTGCAAGCCGTCTTAAGTGACGCTTTGATGTGAACGTTTTGTTTAAAAACTATATTTATTGTCAAATGATATCGCGTTTTTTCCCGATACGCGTATTAGCCCGACTTTTTTCGTTGAAAATTTTCTTAAATTTGTTGACAATTTTTTTATTTCCTTAGCAGAAAAATTCTGCTTACTAGAAAAGCTGTTAGACAGAGGTAGAAATGGAGAATTTTCTTATTCAACTCCAAAATCATGCCAAAGGGAGTAATCTTTGACACACCATTTGGAGAAACCTCCCTTTGCCGCCCCTATGAACAAAGTGAGAACACAGAGTGGAGAAATATTTTTTATTGCTCCAAAGTCATGTCAAAAGGAGTACTCTTTTATCCATCCTTTGGGGAGATCTTTCCTTTCGCTTGCCAAAGAGTAATATGGAAGCATACAATGGAAAAAATCTCGCCTATTGCTTTTAAATCATGTTATGGGGAGTAATCTTTTCTATTGGGTTGTTACAAAAAATAAAAGATTTTAGGTTCTCTGGCTCGGGTAAACAGGTTGTTAAATTTGATGAATTTTAATTTAAATCAAAATGTATTCAACAAAGTGTGATTGAATTTGACGTTGCTCTCAATCGGAAGCATTGTGTATCAGTACAAGTGTAAACTCTTCTACATAGACGTCAAAATTCGAAAATGAGATTAACACCTGTTTGATGTTGTGGTTAATAACAAATGTGATATCATAGGCTGTACTGGTACACAATGCTTTTAGCGGACATTCGATGAGGGCGACCTTTTTGTGCAGAAAAGAAAACACTATAACTATCTTAATTCCACTTCATTCCATCCCAAACTTCAGTTTAACACTTGACTAAATATGTACAAAGATACAGATTTTTTATTTTACCATTATAATAGTTTTACCTAGTGTTTTTTAGGACTTCACCGTGGCGGTAGTTTTGGCACATACCCTGACTTGGCATGGCGTAACCCAGGGTTATTTTTTATAAGTGCGGCCGAAGGCCGCCTACGCAGAAAGACTTGGCATTATAGTACGAGAGCCCCCATAGACATGGTGTTGTTGATTAATAACAAGCTAAGTTTTTCTGAGCGACTTCCTTTCGCCGAGACGCCCAACTTTTTTATCTTCGAAAATTCTGGAAAGTGCCACCCTTGGGAGGTAGGGGGCGTGGAACATGTCAATTTGGTGCATACACAATTTTTATGAATAACCGTTTTATTTTTATTTCGCTAACTGCCACTGTCGTAACCAACTCACGAATATATGTGGCCTACAAATTGTGTGCGACATAAAGTGGGACCGACAACCTAAATATGTCTAAATGACGTCATCAAAATATTTATTAACATCAAGCTAATTTTTTCACAGTTCGTTGTCAGTGATGGGCATGATTCAATAGCATTATTGGCCTACAAAAATTGTGCGACATGTAGCCAGACCTCCGCTCCAAAGTGGTCAATTTGGTGTCAACATTTATTTTTTTTAATAACTGTAGGCCAAGACCGGCGAATGATAGCTAAGTGTATCTCGATTACCCATGTAATATTGGCCTACAAAAATTGTGCGACATGTCTCCAGACCAACAAGAAATGTCACAATGTATAGATATAAAAAAATTGTAATAGGAGAGATCATTGTAGATTGCAGATATTCAATAATAACTGATATGAGGGATCATAACTAAGCCAGTAGAATCTCAATCTACAGTTTCTATAGTAAATTTTCAGTCTGTATGTATATACGAGTAGGCCGATTTTTTGTATAAAATCGTCATTACGGAAAATGTTTTACTGATCATTTAACATACTTTACTAAAGGCACTCCATGTCTTAAAGCGGCTTTGACCTCATGGATTTTATGGCCAAGTTTTATAGTTTACTGGACATGCCTCAGGTCAAGCATGCAAATGCTGCAATTGGTCAAAATCTCTAATTTTGGGTAAATTCCCCTTTTTCATAAACTAAAGTTTAAGGGACATTTTTTGAGTTAATTCATATTGTTGTTGTCAATAAACTCGTTTTTATGGCTCAACGTTCAAGTTATTAGCCCAGGGTGATAATAGGTACTGCAGTAAGGATGTGGTTAATTTATCTACTGGCTTCGGGGATATCTCCCAAAATATTAGGCCGAAAAGAAGAAGATTGGGTATATGCGTTAAGTAGTCTCCCGTTATACCTACAAAACCAAAAAGTCTCAGTTATTTTCCCAAGTACTTACTTGGTTTTTATTACAGTAAAGCAGCGTCAGCTGCACTTCTACTCCAACTTTCTGCAGGTGGAGTAGATATTATCCTAGTCCAGGAGCCGTGGATCACTGCAAATAGGATCTGTGGCTTGAGGACTCCAACTTACAAGCTCTACAGCGCTCAAGACAAGGGTAAGCTTCGTAGTACGTGTATTTTAGCCAAATGTAGTATTAACGCTTTTCTTCTACTCCAATTTAGTGACGGAGATCTGACAGCGATAAGCGTCGAGGGGTTGGGCAGAAGCTGCAGATTTGCTTCTTTCTATCTGGCCCATGATCACGAAGGTTCACTACCACCACACAACTTCAGGGAGCTCGTGAGTTCTACCAGTCCACGAGACAACCTAATGGTGCTTGGAGGCGATGCGAATGCCCATCACACACAATGGGGCAGCACTGACATCAACGACCGAGGTGAGTCACTATATAACTACTTATTAGGTACTAATCTATGTATATGCAATAGATGAAATGACCCCACTTTCATAACAAGGAACCGCGAAGAGGTACTCGACATAACATTGGTCACTGATTCTTTCAGTGACCTCATAGAATCATGGATGGTCTTAAAAGAACACTCCTTCTCAGACCATAGGTATATTAGTTTCTGAATAACAAATATGCACGCAAGTCCATATACAAAATATAAAAAAGACAAACTGGGGCTACTACAAGAAGCTTATTGATAGAAACTTATCAAAAAAAATGGCTACACCTAGAAATGGTAATGAACTAGACGAGCTAGTCAGCACCTTTAATAAATAATGCAAGATTGCTTTCGATAAGGCTTGTCCGATCAAGAAAGTAACAGAAAGGCATGTAGGGCTGCCTTTAATAAAGCCAAACAGAAGTGCCGCGAACTGTCCTGGGCTCTTTACAAAACTAAGCTAAGTACATACAAGAAGGAAATCCGCAAGGCCAAACGAGCCTCCTGGGTGAATTTCTGCAGTGAAATTGAATCTACATCTGGTGCCGCGCACCTGAGGAGAGTGCTCTCAAAATCGCCGGCAACACTAAGCCACGTCCAAATGCCAGATGGGCAGTTAACTGATTCGACGACGGATACCATGAATCTGCTCATGGATACACACTTCCCGACATGCACAGACATGTCTACTACGACGATCGCTGGAGGGATACCCTCCGATGAAATGATAAAGGAAATCACCGATGAGAAAAAGCTAGACTGGGCTTTATCTACCTTCAAGCCCAATAAGTCGCCAGGACCGGGCGGAATATTCCCGGCCCAGCTACAACAAACATCCGATCTTATTAAGCCTTGGTTGAAAACTATGTTTATAAGTTGTCTAAGGCTTAACTACATACCCACTTCATGGAGAGAGGTTAAGGTAGTTTTTATCCCCAAAGCTGGGAAACCATCTCATACTAAACCAAACGATTTTAGGCCTATAAGCCTATCTTCGTTTCTTCTTAAAACGCTAGAAAGACTTCTGGAGGACTATGTCAGAAGATCGATAGAATCAACTCATCTTTCGCCGGCTCAACATGCGTACAGTAAAGGTAGATCAACCGACACTGCCTTGCATTCCCTGGTATCTGTTATAGAAAAGTCGCTTAACCAAAAGGAGTACACGTTGGTGGCTTTCCTTGATATCATCATCATTTATTGGCGCTTAACCGCCTAAGCGATTTTGGCCGTCGCCTATAGCAGGCGTTTTCAATAACGTCTTTCCGGATGCTATCACCTCGGCGTTGACAGGTCTGCAGGTCGATACCTGTCTTGTTACGTTTATTCGTAAGTTGCTTACCAGTAGACGGATTACAACCGAGCTAGGTGGAAACTCGATTCATAGACTCGTTAACAGAGGTACCCCCCAAGGAGGTGTTCTCTCACCACTACTTTGGGTAGTTACCGTAAACCAACTTCTACGCCTCATGGAAGCGGAAGGCCACCAACTGATCGCGTACGCCGATGATATCTGCGTTATTATACGGGGAAAATTCCCTCAAACTCTCTGCAATTTGATGGAAACGACCTTATCCAAAATATGTGACTGGGCAAAGTCGTCAGGTCTGGGGGTTAACCCCGAGAAAACCGAACTAGTCCTCTTCACTAGAAGGTACAAAATACCTAACCTTACACCACCAAAAATTGGAAACCCGACCTTGACATTCAGTGACAAAGTCAAGTATCTAGGAGTTATTTTGGACAGGAAATTACTCTGGAATGACAATATAACAGAACGAGTTAAAAAAGCAACGTGTGCGTTGTTCACTTGTAAGAGAGCAATTGGTGTTTCATGGGGGTTTTCTCCCAAGGTAGTACACTGGATCTACACAGCCATTGTTCGCCCGATTCTACTCTACGGAGTGTTGGTCTGGTGGCCTGCACTGACCAAGAACACGTACCTCAAGCAGCTGCAAAAAGTCCAAAGGAGTTCAGAACTCTGCATAACAGGGGCCCTTGGGTCCAGAAGCACTCAACACTATGTTGTATCTACCACCGCTCGATTTGGTGGCGAAAGAAGTAGCCGTGATCACAGCTTTGCGAATAAGGGAGACCGGCGTCTGGATAAATGGACAAAGTGGGCACGCCACAACCTTGGGCACTCACGCTCCTGTTAACATACCACCATATACTGACTACTGCGCGTCAAATAACGTGTTTGTCAGAAACTACGAGGTGTTAAAACCGACAAGACAGGAATGGGACAACAGATCACATTCTGTTCGAGGAGCCGTTAATATTTTCACTGATGGCTCCAAGCTTGAGGGGAAGGTATCTTTTCACCGGACCTGGGACTAGAGATCTCCTTCCGCCTCCCCGACCACTGTAGCGTGTACCAAGCGGAAATGCTGGCAATACACGAAGCTGTGAAAAGCTTGGCGTCCATGCCGCAAAATGACAAACGGATTTACATCTTCTCAGACAGTCAGGCCGCACTTAGAGCCTTGAACTCATGCGTCGACAATGCAAAGTCGTTAACTGAATGTCGCAGATCTCTCAATGAGATGACTCAGCACTTCAGTATTAGCCTTATTTGGGTACCTGGGCACAGGAATATTGAAGGCAACTGCAGAGCGGACGAGCTGGCATACCCATGGCCTCTTTTAAATTTAGTGTCAGCACAAATACCATGAAAATAGCGAATATGCTCTGGTCAGGGCTCTCAACATGTGAAATATCAAGGCTAACCTGGCCTTCTTACAACAAGGGACGTACAAATTCCCTGCTGTCTCTTAATAAATCGGATATTTCATCCCTAGTAAGGGTTCTAACAGGACATTGTTTAATAGGCACGCACGGTGCTAGAATGGGCGTAATGTCTAATGATTACTGTCGCAGCTGCAGATGCATTGAAGAGGAGGAAAGTGTTCAACATCTGCTGTGTCATTGTCCCGCGCTCTGCAGACGACGGTTGGCTAGCCTTGGCCAACCGTTTCTCGTCGACCTCACTGAGGTATCTAACATGGAAGTAAAGGCGTTATCCAAATTCATTGGCTCCACGAAGTGGTTTGATCCCCTGCCTTGGGTGTAAGTTTGTTTTCCTTGGCGTCGACGGTAGCATGACCGTGGACTGGTCCTTTACAGCCTTTTGGTGGTCTTTGAACTCGTTTAGCGGTCGGGCTGCTGCCGGCGTTTAGGGATAACCTTCTCGCATCTCTGGGGCAGGGAGGTGGGTGAACACCGTATGGGGTATCACAATGGGCCTTTTTAGTGGCAAAGTGTCGGGCAGGGTCTGTGTACTCTGTCCTGCCCTTGCAACCTAACCTAAGCTAACCTACTTGGTTTTGTTGTGTCACGGGAGAAAATAAAAAAAATCTTAGTTCTCGATCTAATAGTTTAAAATTTCATATACTCCAGGAAAATTAGACATTAACTTTGCATTTCATATAGGCAGCAATTTTTTTTTTTTGCATTTGATAGAGGGCATAACCGTGACCTTAAATCCGAGTTTTCGGGACTGGGGGGCGTGTCCCGCGGTCGCTATAGTGAAAATAAGCGGATTTTCGATTTTTGAATATATCTCCTAAACCGGAAGAAATAATTAAATTATTTTAATGCATTTACTTAGGTAATAAAGCCGTCTACAACTCACCAATACAAACCTTTTTTGCCACTTTTATATTTACAAAGTTATGAGCAAAAATAACCTAAAAATTTTGCGATGCATTTCTTCAAAATGCAATAACTTTTTTTATTGATATTTGGAAAAAAAATGTTTAGTAGTTTTTGGAAGTGCTATTTCTTATAAACATTTTGGCATATATATATTGATGGGTGTCTGTTATAGTTCAGGGTGATTTAGAAGTTCAAAGTGGTACAGCAAAAAAAAAAAATTTTTTTCTAGTGTTTATGTAGTACGGTACGCAATGAGTGAGAGATATGCTTCCATTGCTGTGTACGCACGTCCAGAACGGTGGAGCTATGTCTGCCGTCAATCAAGACATGATCAATCTGGTTTCTAGTTCTTTGATCAGGGGACAGCCATGTGGCTTGGTGTATTCGCTTATGCTGGAACTTGGTACTACTGATGACCATATTGCGAGCAGCGGCGAAGTCAATCAACCTAGTGCCGTTGGGGGATGTTATATCGTGAAGACTGAATTTTCCAACTGTAGGACCAAAGACTCCTTCCTTGCCCACCTTGGCATTAAAGTCGCCGAGCACGATTTTGATATCATGCTGGGGGCAGCGATCATAAGTCTGTTCAAGTTTATCGTAGAAGGAGTCCTTCTCTGCGTCGTCCGTCTCCTCAGTCGGCGCATAGGCGGATAAATGTTATGTTGAAAAACCTCGCCTTGATGCGGATCGCAGCGAGACGCTCGTCCACAGGAGTGAACGCTAATACTTGGCGGCGAAGTCTCTTTCCCACCACGAATCCTACACCACGCGCTTTGCCGCGTGTCTGGCCACTGTAGTATACGTCACAAGGACCGATGGTCGTCTTTCCTTGCTCCGTCCATCGCATTTCCTGCAGGGCGGTGATGTCGGCCTTTGCGCCTACGAGGACATCAACCAGTCGGGCAGCGGCACCGTCCCTTGAAAGGGTCCGGACATTCATTTCATTTTTATTCAGTCAATGGTTACAAAACCTTACAGACTAGAAATACAAATTATCTTAAAGATAAAACTAAATAACACTTAAAAATAAATTGATTGCAATTTAGCCAAAAATATGGATCTAGACTGAGCAAAATCTAGATCGAGAGTTGTAAAAATTCGATTAAATTCCAAAAGCGACCTTGTAATAGGTGCAAACAGTAAATAGTTAGATCTAGGCGTTTTAACATTAAACGGAAGTTGAGTACGTAGGACCCTTTGGGGTACATTAAAGCCAATTTGCTCAAGAAGGTTGGGACAATTTATCATGCCAGAAATAATATCATAAACAAACATGAGAGAGTGCATTATGCGCCTTGACTTAAGCGATTTAAGGTTAATTAAAAGGCAACGGGCCTCATACGATGGGAATGGCTCAACAAAATGAAGAGGTTGTAGAGAAAACCGGGTAAATCGGCGTTGAATTCTCTCGACCCTGTCGGAATTTAAAGAGTAAATAGGGTTCCAGATTACCGAGGCATATTCTAACTTTGATCTTACTAGGCAATTATAGAGTGATTTTCTAGTGTATGGGTCTTTAAAATCACAATTACTATTAACACGGAGGAGCGAAAAAATAATCGACCAGGAAATCGACACTTATTTTGAGGCTAGAATACTAGAAAACGGCTAGGGATTCCGAGTTCTTACTCTTAATATGAGGTAAAGTTTGTGAAATCTAAACTAGCGATGATAGACCTCTAGAATTTAATGTTAGGATCTATAATTTTTACAGCAATATTTTTTCACCTTTCTGAAAAATAAAATCAATATAATAAATATTGGGTTGAAAAATAATTTAACAAGTAAGGAAGTCTAAGTTCGGGTAAGCCGAGCATTAAATACCTTGAAATAAAAAAAAAAAAACTTTTTTTGGCCCCGTCGAATGTGTTAGTTTACTTTGCATTTTTTTATTTGCATTACAATTTATATCCTCCGTCTTCGATTTTTCTACTACCATTTCCTTGACGAAAGAAAAAAAACATTCCTACTTTTTTATTCGCAAACGAAACCCGTACACATTTTCATATTGGGAGTGTCAATAATAAATGTCAAGGGAAGAGCAAACCTTCTTATAATTGAACCATGGTTTGGTATCATGCAAACTATTAGGAAAAAAAATTACAAGCAATTATTATGTTTTAGATATACATAAAATGATGCAACAAGGAGATTTTAATGATGTTACGATTGCATGGACTCCCAGTCATATGGGTATTAAAGGCAATGAAAAGGCTGATGAAATAGCCAAAAATGCAGTTGACAGTGACTTAATTGTAGATGTTAAATTATCCGTTAAAATATCTAATAAAAGATAAATGATATGCAGATTTTCAAAATTTTTCTACCTTGAAACCGAACTTGAATGGTCGCATTTATACTAAACGTAAAAAAAGAACTTGGTTCTATAACTGTCCCTTAGCCCCCAAACAAATTAAAAGAATAAACAGAATCCTCACTGGTTTCACTTATGATAAAGCATATTTATGTAAAATTAAAGCAATCAACTCTCAAACATGTTACTGTGGTCAATTGGACACTTATGTACATCAAGCTTTTCATTGTAGTCTCTTATATATTAGGAATAATTTTGAAATTTTCCAAACAACACAAACTTTTATGATATATATATATTTCTACGTACTGCCGGTTCTGCGAGAAAGGTACATGTGCTTGCGCAGTACCCTTCGTACCGAAACGACCCAGGCTGTATTTTTTTTATTACAGCCTGGCCAAGAGCAGTACACCCGAAGTGACCCTGTCTAACGTGTCACGATTCCTCCCCCTAAAATTGTCATCCCTGGAGGAGTTCCTTGCAGCAGGGCTGCTCCCTATTCTGTTGTTCCGGTCTGGCGTTGAGCTAAACCCTGGTCCAACAGAATGGTTCTGCTGCGTGTGCCGGAAGAAAATTTATACCAGATGTTCGCATTCGGTGCAATGCACATCTTGTAAAGGTTGGCTACACAAGTCTAGTTGCTCCGGACTAGATCCAAAAACACACCGGCCTCTTAGTTTTTTTTAAAACCTTCGTGGCGCCTTGCTGTTCACGTCTTAGAACGCCCCGTGGCTCGCGACGCTCCGGCGTAGCGCTATCGCCTCCCCTTCGCAATATATCTATTGCTCAGCAAACATTGTGTGTTCCCAGTTGTAGCTCGCGCCCTAGCGCGCTAACACCTCACACAGCAGCTCATAGCTACTCCCTACGTAGCACATCTATAGATGTTGTGAGCACTGCTGAGCTACAACTCCCGCCCCAAAATATTCCCCTCCCTTCTACTTCTTCCGGTACCGGCACAAGTGTGAATCAAGGCCATCAGCTCCTGGTCCCTCACACTATGTGCACTGTTTGTCGGCACAGAATATATGCGTCCAGAGTGCCATCGGTCAAGTGCAATATCTGCCTTGGCCAATGTCACCTGCGCATATGCTCAGGGCTCGCAAACAGAAATCTATGGACTGATGCGTATGTTGCGCCGTGTTGTCGAGCTGTGCAGCCCACATTGCCGACAAATTCTACCTCGTTTCCCAACGAGCGAAATTTGTCGCCTTCAGGACTGCGACGACGATCACGGACTAGCATATTACCTCCACGGCGAGCGCACCAGTCCCTGACTCCCAGAGTGACCATTGCCTCTCCCCCGCATTTCAAAATAATGCAATTAAACTGCAATGGTATAACTGGCAAGATTGTGGAGATCACCAAGTTTATGCAGCAAAACTCCATCAAAATTGCTGCAATCCAGGAGACTAAACTTGGCACCCACTCGGATCTCAGAGCGAGTGGTGGCTACCACATTCTCCGGCATGATCGTACGGACGGTGGGGGTGGTCTTGCGTTCATCATCCACCAAACCGTGCGGTATAGGGAATTTGCATTCAACACCGACCAAGAGGACATACCCTTAGAGCGACAGGGTATTGTCATTTCAGCTGGAGGTGTTGATCTCGAGCTGATAAACATCTACATACCTCCCGTCACCTGTTGTCCCAGAAGTTATCGCCCTGATTTAAGCGATTTCCTACGGGGCGATAACCGTGTGATTATGGGCGATTTTAATGCACACCATGACATGTGGCATTCACGCCATTCTGCTGACGGCAGAGGACGGGAAATAGCCGAGCAAATTGACGCTTCCACATTCTGCGCGGTGAACACGGACGCCCCCACGAGGATGGCAGTAAATTGCAGTAGCTCCCCGGACATAACTATTGTTAGTCCGGGTCTAATAAACTGCATAAACTGGCGCCCAATGGTGGCTTTGGCATCAGATCACCTGCCAATCATCGTGCCCCGGATTTTACCACCTCTGAGAAGAGATCCTACGTAAACTTCAGGAGGGCTGACTGGGTTGGCTTTACTGAGTTTACTGAGAGCTCCTTTGGTGCTCTTCCCATACCGACTGACGTACGCCAAGGTGAAAAGGAAATACGTAAGGTCATAAATAGAGCTGCAGCCCTTTTTATACCAGCTGGGAGAATACAAAATATACGGCCAAACTTCCCAACTGAAGCTGCAGCCCTGGCCAATGAACGTGACCATATACGTAGCATCGATCCCGCAGACCCACAGATCAGTGGTCTCAACGCGGAAATCAGACGGTTGGTAGATGAACACAAACATGCCAAATGGGAGGAGCATCTGAGGTCTTGTAACCTCTCTACCGGTGTTGGAAAATTATGGTCCACAGTCAAATCCCTGTCAAATTCGACGGGCCCACCAAAAAACGTAGACATCACCTTTGGTGATAAGACGTTTAGTGACCCGAAGAAAAGTGCAAAGGCCTTTTGCCGACAGTTTGTACCACACCCTGCACAGGACAGGGACAGACGTAGGATCTTCAGGTGTGCGCATAAACACAAAAACAATGCCCCCGTTTCCATCACCGCTACAGAGGTTCGAGTGGCCATCAGGAAAGCCAAAAACTCTAAAGCTATGGGCCCTGACGACATAGCCATGGTGCATTTAAAACACATCGGCGAAGAGGGAGTAAAATACCTCACTACCGTCTTCAATTTGTCCCTGGCCACTTCTGTCATACCTGAAAAATGGAAACAGGCAGTCGTGGTCCCACTACTAAAGCCTGGCAAACCAGCTAACGTAGGGGAGTCTTATCGTCCGATATCGCTCCTCTCGCCAGTAGTGAAGACATTGGAGGCGGTATTACTTCCTCTTTACACATCAAAGTTGAGGTTAGCCGAGCACCAACATGGCTTTAGAAAAATACGGAGCACACTCAGATAACTGACGGACTCAACCAGAAAAGCCCTCATCACAGGACGGTTCTAGTTGCTCTTGACCTGTCTCAAGCTTTTGACACAGTAAATCATGGACAACTGGTATCCGATTTGGAAGATTCATCGCTCCCCCTCTGTCTTAAGCGTTGGTCCGCCAATTATCTGAGTGGTCGTCAATCGTCTGTAGTTTTCAGAAACAAAAAATCAAAACCGAGAAAGATTAAACAAGGGGTACCGCAGGGTGGTGTCCTTTCCCCGCTTCTGTTTAATCTTTATATTTCGAGGCTTCCTTCCCCACCAGATGGAGTCTCGATTGTCTCTTACGCAGACGATTGTACGATCCTGGCTTCTGGCACTTCCGTTGATGAGCTATGCTCCAGGATCAATGGTTATCTCCCCTCTCTTGTTGAGTTTTTCACTGCCCGGAGCCTGACATTGTCGCCAACGAAGTCCTCGGCGACACTATTCACGACCTGGACGGCGCAAGTTGGCATGGAGTTAGAAATCTACGTAGGCGATCAAAAATTACCTACTGTCTCTCACCCCAAAATCTTAGGGGTAACTTTCGACCCTATGCACAAATTCGCTGCTCATTCAACCGCAATTCTCTCTAAGCTACAAAGCCGCAACAAAATTCTCAAGTCGCTAGCCGGCAGCACTTGGGGTAAAGACAAAGAAACGTTGCTGGCAACCTATAAAGCAATTGGTCGGCCGATCCTGAATTACGCGTCGCCGATATGGTCGCCGGGGCTTGCTGAGGTTCATTGGAAAAGACTGCAGGCCTGCCAAAATACCGCACTCAGAACCGCCACGGGATGCGTCCTTATGTCTCCAAAACATCATTTACATCATGAGGTGGAAATGCTCCCAGTTTTGGAGCACAATGAAATGCTAAACAAGCAGTACCTGTTGAACTGTTGCAAACCACAACATCCCAACAGACTACTGCTTGAGTATGAGCCACCTCCTAGGACCGTAAGGGCACATCTACGTGAGCATTTTGATGAGATCCGGCACCTCACACTTTCGCCGTTTGATCCAAAGGTACATACGCAGGCCCTGAAGCACATCCATGACACGTCCGTTGCGTCTTATGTCTCGCTCTGTCCACTGAACGCCGTTTTGCACGCCAAACCACCTCGCGTCGCGGCTGAGGAGCGTCATCTTCCTCGAGAGACAAGGGTCACTCTGGCTCAATTACGCTCTGGATACTGTAGCAGGTTAAACTCCTACTTATCCAGACTAGACCTTGACGTGCCGAATGAATGTCCGGCATGCGGCTCGTCACCCCATAATACCAACCATTTATTTATCTGCTCTTCGGAGCCCACTCTTCTAACACCCATCTCCCTCTGGTCCAACCCTGTTGAAACTGCAAGTTTCCTAGGACTCCCGTTAGAAGAAATTGATGACAATTTAGGTTAAGGAAAAGTACACGCTGGGCAGGGCTACACTTCGTTACAACAACAACATATATTGACATGACCTGAAATACTCCAAAATAACTCAATTAGCGGAATTCTTACAAAAAATCGAATCTAACTTTTAAATAATCAATCTATATTTTCGCTAATAGACGGTTTTCTCAGGGCAAATAACCGTCTAATGCACCTTCTTTTTTTGACAACTTAACGTATAAAAACGCACGATGCTTTTTGACATTGAGGCGGATGCCATATAACAAGCACTGCGATTTCACAAGCATCGCAGAGTACAGACGAAAGCACAAAATTAAGAGGGATAACCTAATATTTTAGGAGCATGCTCTAACCATTTAATTCAATAGCCAAAAAAAAAATTGAAAAAACCAAATTAAAATATAACAGCGAAATTTTCACATATCTTCGCATTCTTTGCCTGATGATTACAGTAGTTTACAAATAATTATTTGGAAAAAATACCAAGATATTCATGCATATCGGTGAATTGGCACTGGTATGCCGAGCTGTGAATATATTTTTTAAAAAATTTTGTATGGGTAGGTTGGTTTTCGAGATATCGGTAATTCATTCAGATATCACTTCACTCAAAATTTCTTTTCGGCAATGATACGAATGCGATGGATGCAAGCGATACCTTGTTCGAAAGGAAATTAAAATATGTAGGGGTGGACCTCACCATCGCTGAGCAATAGCTGATCAAAGTCGAAATTTACGCCCTAATTCTAATGTAACAACATTCTCTTTACCGGCAAACAAAGAATCTGTCAACTTTACACCCTTTTGGTATTCTGTCAAAAAGTTTCGTAACCACCAAAATAGGTGGTAACGTCACGTAACCGCGAAAAAAAGCACGTGTTTTGTAAATTTTGCACGCATACTAGTTAACGACAAATAATAAGCATACTACATACTAGTTAACGACAAAAAATTGGGGGTGTAAAAGTAGGTCGCCTCCCAGTTGGTGCACCCTGGGTAACGCTAAATGACCTACATAGCCTACACGGCTAGTTTCTTGTATTGCCGGTTCTACGAGAACGGTACCAGTACTTGTGCTGTACCCATAGTGACGAAACGACCCGGGCCGTTTTCTTATATCGACCCGGCCAAGAGCAATACACTCGGGGTGACCCTGTCTGACATTTAGGCAGGGCTACACTTCGCTACAACAACAACAACAACAAAAAATTTATTCTGCATTTTGATTTTATTCACTTTTGCGCATTTATAATTTTTGACAGTGTTTCCATGCACGAATCGCTGTTACATGAACTACATTACCGACGGTTACGATATTCGGTTAGATAATCTTCTAGGTACAAAATGTCCGGTTACACTTAGATTCGACCCGTTAGTTGTAGATTGGTCTGTTGTTGGTGTGTTGGTGGTCGCATCTACTTTGACGAGGTTTGCGTGGAGCGCGATTCCCCCGTCACAATCGCGTTCCGTCCAGCGTTTCCCGCCGGATTGCACACCGGACATTTTGGGGTGATCACGTCCAGCTTTCCGCATTTATAACAGAAGATTCGACGCTGCAATGACATGCAGTCTGTGAAAAAGTGGCCATCTGCACAACAATTCCAGATCGAAACCTTTTTACGGTTGCCTGACTGTTTCGCTAAAGATTGGTGGCGTATTTCCTCCACGGTGACTTGACCCTCATCACCGGGAGGAAATTTCTCATGTTCTTCTAACTCCATAATCTCCTCGACATTTTGTTGGCGTGGCATAAATGTATTGGGTGTCGTCCTTTCACGACGTAGAAAGCAACGTTCCGCTTCCTTGCCCTCCATCCTGAGTTGGTCCAACGAATAA
The DNA here is from genome assembly GCA_964058755.1 of Campiglossa producta. NCBI lineage: Eukaryota > Metazoa > Arthropoda > Insecta > Diptera > Tephritidae > Campiglossa > Campiglossa producta. Next base: position 16,573 of record CAXKVI010000442.1, on the reverse strand, counting down.
GCGCCAATAGGGTACACTAGTTTAGCTAGTGATTCGCGAAGGTTCCCTTTTACAAGACGAACAATCTCGAATTCTGGGATAGGCTTCTTTAGTCGCGAACGCAATGTACCTATTACGTGGAAGTATTCATCAATATTTTCCCCCGACCTCTGTTTCCTATCTGTCAATTCCCTCAAAATTTCAAAGTCGGGGCGCTGTGATGCGAATTGACGCAGAAGCGTAAACTGTAAGCCCGGCCAGTCGACTTTTCCATGGGAACGTATGAACAGCCAATATCATTCTCTGGCCTCACCGCTTAACAGTCTATGGAAGTCGCGTAAAATGTCCCCCCATATTGATCCTTCAGGTATTCCAAACGGAACATGAAATCCTCTACTGACATTGCGTCACGATGCCCTTGAAAATGATGTTTATTTCAGATCTGTTGTGATCCCTTCTCTCTCGTTCCGATGTTGTTCCAGTTGCTCCTTGTCCTGTAGAGATAGCTGCGGTTACTCCTGACTCTAAAAATGGTGGTTGGCGAAATGTTGTTGGCCCGTTGAGATTGAGTGCATGAGTAGCTGCATTGGGCATGGGAAATTTATGGTTTCTGTTCATGTTGGCATTGGTTGGATTCACCTGCATAGCCAACTCATTCCTAAGACGGCTGGATTCGAACGACTCAAAACTGGAGTTACGTCTCCGTCTTTTATTACGACGATTGCGTGCACCCTGACCACTCCCGGACATATGCAATGCTCCGTTTGTGTTTTGAGCTGTGCCGAGCAACTCTGGTATGGTTTCACGCATTTCCTGTATGATAGCCATTTTGGCTTCTGTCATCATCTCCAGTAAGATAGGTGCTATGTTGCTACGCAGATCGCGATAATCGGTTGTAGACGGGCGGACTTGGTCCCTATGGTCGGTCTGATTAGGTTCAGGAAAGTTCAAATTTGTTGGTGGGGTTACCTCTTTCGAGTTTTGTCGAGGGGCCTTTTGTGGTTTCGGATTTGTTCCTGTAGCATTGGCGAGATTGCCCTGGACATGTTTATCTTTTCCCTGTCCTACATCCCCGCCGGTAGCTGCCGGTTTATTACCACCACCTATGCGATCTGACAGATCTATAAAGGAAGGGTCATTTTGGCTAATTAGCATGGGGGTTGGCTCATTCTGAGCTGCCATGATTGCGTTTTTATTTTTAGACCGCGTACTATATGGGGTATATCTATTCCTCATCCGTTTGCAATTTAACTCAAACAAATTTAAAAGTTCGTATTATTTTCTTTTCAAATTTAAGCTTCCGTATGACTATTTCCTTTTTAACTTTAAAATCTCGTATTATTTTTTCTTTAAATTCGTTTAGAAATTATTTTGTATTTGTTTTTGATTATTTCCAATAACTACTAGGGCACCTTACAAAAAAAATTTGTGCTTGTTGGGAATCATTCGAGTATATGATAACGTTCCTATGTGGATGTATGTACTACTGTATAAAAAAATAAAAAAGTTTCTAATTGTGGTTGTTTATGCATTATGCTACACAAGCCTTGCACCACTCCTTGCTTGTGGTCATAACGCCATAGTTTACGAATTCGAAGCTACTTATTTCAATGCCCAATAAGGACTTCGAATCGTCCTGCTTCAGATAAACCGCATATTGTATTGCATGCAAAAAAAAAATTTTGATATGTATGTATAGATGTACACAAGATGCTTATAGCCTAACAATCATTGTTTAGCCATGCCATCTGAGGACTATTAATAGATTCTACCATTATGATTCCACCATCCCATGCCGATGCGATTGAATTGTTGGTTCAGATACCATATACAAGTCACCGATCAGGGCAATGGTCCCATAAAGGCAGCACCGTTTGACGAGACGACTGTATCTCTGATAATTTGAATTTAGATTGAAATATATTTATATATCTTTTTATTAAAGATAACGAGCAATGGTAGATTTTATACCCGAATTGGTGTTATTAACAAAGAAAAAAAAATCGCTCATTGAAGGGCGCCAATTCCAACCTAAGGCGCTGATGTCATATCCTAATGCTTTTGATTGGGCGCCATTATTAATTTATTGTAACGTGCACGTATCAATGCATCCGCCCTTTTGTCACCATCAACGTGGAATGCCCCAGCTAGCTCATATATAAGGCGCGGTTCACAACCCTAGTCCACGTTGACAGGAGCGGATGTTGCAATCATCCTCGTTAACCTACACACATCCACCGGAAGCCCACCCATCCTTGGACCGGTCGATTTTTTTTGCTATTTAAGCGGGTCCCCTTTCATACCGATATTCCGCATGATTCCACAATACCTACCCTTTTGTCATCCTTCACTCCCCCCTCCCAATCAATTTAGCAGACCATTTTTATATTAACTTAACGCAAGACCCACTTTTTTCGCTTCTTTATCCAGTCCAGAGAAGGCAGCGCTTACGGCGCGGTTGTACCATTGCGGTTTAGCTCTGCTGCTCGAATTATCTTCTCCAGCATCAGGTTGAAGAAATCGCACGAAAGGGAGTCGCCCTGTCTGAAGCCTCGTTTGGTTTCAAATGGCTCAGAGAGGTCCTTCCCGACTCTGACGGAGCTGTTAGTATTGCTCAACGTCATTTGGCAAAGCCGTATAAGCTTTGCAGGGAAGTTAAATTCAGACATGGCGGCATACAGGCAACTCCTTTTTGCGCTGTCAAAAGCGGCTTTGAAATCGACAAAGAGATGGTGTGTGTCGATTCTTTTATCATGGGTCTTCTCCAGGATTTGGCGTATCGTGAAAATCTGGTCGATGGTAGACTTACCAGGTCTAAAGCCACACTGATAAGGTCCAATCAGCTTGTCTACGATGGGCTTCAGTCTTTCACACAATACGCTAGAAAGAACCTTATATGCGATATTAAGAAGGCTGATTCCGCGGTAGTTGGTGCGGTTAGCGGGATCGCCTTTCTTGTGGATTGGGCAGAGCACACTTAAATTCCAATCTGGAGGCATGCACTCGTCTGACCATATTCTGCATAAGAGCCGATGCATGCTTTTTACCAGCTCTTCGCCTCCGTGTTTGAACAGCTCGGCGGGTAGTCCGTCTTTTCCAGGCGCTTTGTTGTTTTTGAGCCGGGATATAGCTATCCTCACTTCATCATAGTCAGGTGGTGGGACGACTTTTCCATCGTCAGGGATTGGGGTATCGGGTTCGACGTCTCCCTCGCAATTTAGCAGTGAGGAGAAGTGCTCCCTCCATAATTTAAGTACACTCTGTACGTCGGTTACCAGGTCGCCATTATTGTCCTTACAGGAACTTGCCCCGGTCTTAAAACCTTCCGTCATCCGCCGGATCTTTTCATAGAATTTTCGGGCATCATTCCTGTCAGCCAGCATCTCAAGCTCCTCACACTCACGCCTTTCGGCCTCACGTTTCTTTTTTCTGAAAAGGCGTCTCTCTTCCTTCTTTGCCTCACGATAGCGTTGCCATACACTGCGGGTTGCGCCCGTTCGCAACGTCTCCCTGTAGGCAGCGTCCTTTTTGTCCGAGGCAGTGCTGCATTCCTCATCGTACCAGTTGTTTTTGCGGGCTCGCTGGAACCCTATAGTGGCCTCAGCGGCGGTACGTAATGAGTGAGAGATATGCTTCCATTGCTCGGTTGCATCGTTAGGTCGAGGATTGCTCTCCGATAGCAGGTGTGAGAGTCGAGTGGAGAAATTGTCAGCTGTCTGTGTCGTGCGCAGCTTCTCGACGTCAAACTTTCCTTCCGTTACTGTGCGCACTTTCTTTGCTACACAGAGGCGTGTGCGTATCTTGGCTGCAACAAGATAATGGTCCGAGTCGATATTGGGACCACGAAGGGTACGCACGTCCAGAACGGTGGAGCTATGTCTGCCGTCGATCATGACATGATCAATCTGGTTTCTTGTTCTTTGATCAGGAGACAGCCATGTGGCTTGGTGTATTCGTTTATGCTGGAACCTGGTACTACTGATGACCATATTGCGAGCAGCGGCGAAATCAATCAACCTAGTGCCGTTGGGGGATGTTATATCATGGAGACTAAATTTTCCAACTGTTGGACCAAAGACTCCTTCCTTGCCCACCTTCGCATTAAAGTCGCCGAGCACGATTTTGATATCATGTTGGGGGCAGCGATCATAAGTCTGTTCAAGTTTATCGTAGAAGGAGTCCTTCTCTGCGTCGTCCGTCTCCTCAGTCGGCGCATAGGCGCAGATAAATGTTATGTTGAAAAATATCGCTTTGATGCGGATCGCAGCGAGACGCTCGTCCACGGGGGTGAACGCTAGTACTTGGCGGCGAAGTCTCTTTCCCACCACGAATCCTACACCACGCGCTTTGCCGCGTGTCTGGCCACTGTAGTATACGTCACAAGGTCCGATGGTCGTCTTTCCTTGTCCCGTCCATCGCATTTCCTGCAGGGCGGTGATGTCAGCCTTTGCGTTAACGAGGACATCTACCAGTCGGGCAGCGGTACCATACCTTGAAAGGGTCCGGACATTCCAGGTACATGCCCTAATATCCTTCTCATTATCCTACCCATACAAAAAATTTTATAAATATGTTTTGTGCTCGGCATATCAGTGCCAATTCACCCATATGCATAAATGTCCTGGTATTTTTTGGCTGTAAACTACCTAGTGTAATTTGTACTTTTATATCTAAACGGCTACTGTCGGACATTTCTCGTTTGATATCCTACGGGTACGGTCGGATAGTTCTATTTGAACACTTATAAGGCTAGGCTCACACTGCAACCGACTTCGGCCGTCCGGCAGCAATCACACATCCACACACATGTTTTAAATGAGCTCCTCGATTTCATCCGATTGCACCCGAATGTAAACAAATTTGGCCGCCCGATAAAATAGAACGCGTTCGAATTTCTCTGATGAGACCGGACGAAAAAGTCGGTTGCAGTGTGAGCGTAACCTAAGTATGCTACACAAATTAAAACATAGGCATACCACCTATGTCCAAAAGAGACTTGTAATGATCAATTGATCAAAAATTAAGCGGTTATTATCCATAGAGAGATGTCCGGGATCAATAAATTTATGGGCATTTGACATTTGATTTACTATCGTACAGTATACTATTAAAAGTTGAAAATTACACCGTTATATTCCATATTTATCATATTAATATTTTATCATTATCATTCCATATTACATATACCTTTTTAAAAATAATAGACTGAATGTGCAAAAGCGTCAGTCTTCTGCTTAGGTTGTAGTTCGGCCACTTGATGAGAACTAGTACGAAAGATCGCGAGATTTTTCCTCCATGGATATTTATGTGCCTGAATACATGCATTTATATAAAAGAACTTCTTACTACACCTATACATTTATGTGTTTGTGCAAGTGAATATGAATCAAGAAATCAAAAATAATCAAAAGTAATCATTTTTTTTATATTTTTTTTTAATCAATTGAAAAAATAATCATTAAAAAGTGAAAGTAATTCAATCATTAGGTGGCTTCTCAAAAAAGAATCAATGAAACTGCTAATCATTACCGATTAGTAATCAATTATTATCCAGCGACAATAAACCAAATTTGTGTTATTGCTCAACTGAATGTGAAATAACACAAATTTGTGTTATTGCATCACTTTGAGAAATAAGTCAAACTTTTTTACCCACGTTTGAGCAATAAGGCAAAAAAGTGGACATGAACGCATCACTGACTTTTTTTGTGTTCGCACCGCACATTTGTCGTATAAATACATATGTAGATTTACCTCTGCAGCATAAGTCCAGTAATATGGCCGAAAGTTTTCATAGCCGATTAAATATCTCAGTTCCGAAACATGGAAACTTTTACGAATTTTTGGACATGCTTTGCGGCTATGATGAAGTGAAGACCGTCTACAACAATTAAGAAATAAAAAAAATTTGCATAAAGGAAATTCTGCTTCAATTCTCAAATATGAACTCGGCTATTGTTTCAAAAGACTTTTGAAATGAAATCCACACCTCTGATAGTGATGATTCGGGTGATGAAGAAATATCCGAAACTGTACCTGTACACGAACCTCAACAAAATTATATCCTTTGTATTATATGCTGCGAACAAGAACGGCAACTTTTCGCGACGACCGGGTGCGGGGCGTGTGCCGAATCACGGCGACCGGTCGCAGCTGGTCGTGCGTGGCTTGGCCCCAACGACTTAAGCAGGTTTGATATGAGCCCCTTGCGATCCTGTCTGAAATGAAATACTATATTTGAGCAATAAGACAAAATTTGACTTCTTTCCGAGTGGTTGATTAGCGGGGATAGCAATAAAATGTGTCGATAGCCGGTGCGAACTCACCGTGGGTGGGGTGTAAAAGTAGGTCGCCTCCCAGTTGGTGCACCCTGGGTAACGCTAAATGACCTACATAGCCTGCACGGCTAGTTTAGTTTCTTGTATTGCCGGATCTACGAGAACGGTACCAGTACTTGTGCTGTACCCATCGTGCCGAAACGACCCGGGCCGTTTTCTTATATCGACCCGGCCAAGAGCAATACACTCGAGGTGACCCTGTCTGACATTTAGGCAGGGCTACACCTCGTTACAACAACAACAACAACTCACCTCGGGTGTACCACAATGACCATAAAAGGCAAGAAATTCAATTAGATAGAAATAATAGATCGGTCTATTTTCTATAAATCAGAGACATACATAAGCTAAGTGATATATATCAATAACCATATATATGAAAATATATAGGTTTGGTATATGTCAATAAGAAAAGGTATATGACAGCAGTTTACCTGTACGAAAATACACGATGATGACGAAGCGCAGCGGTTGGTAGATATCCAAAGACTGTCAGCTCAGGCCGATCATCGTTGTCCTCTCACTGCATTCGCAGATTAATACCGGTGCTTTTCCCAGTGCAATGCAGCTTTGCAGTAAGCGATTGCAATGAGAAAAGCCCAGGGATTCCCAATCAATTGCAAGCCCTTTGGCTTCAACATTACCGCCAGCCTTACAATACTGGGGAATTGCAAACATCTGAGAAAGGTTCTTAATAGGTAGGTATACAAATTCATTTTAAATCGTAATTCTAAAAATCAAAGTAGTAATGAGTATATATCTAATATGTATTTTATGTGAATGCATGCGTGTAAAAAGAATAAGTTGTTGAGCTCCGATATTGTAAGTATAAATATATTCAGGTTTATTTTCATACTTATAATTTAGGTTAGGTTAGGTTCAAGTGGCTGCCGCAGAGGCACACTTAGGCCAGTTTTGAAAGGCCCGTTGTGATACCACCAACACAAGGAAAGTCAGTCCCGGGACCCAGCCAAATGGAAAATCCCTGAGTTGTTGGGATTTTCCACATAGCAGAATCCCGGGACTGACACTCCTAAACCGACACCGTTACTCCTCCTCGAACCACTTAGATGACTTTATGAAGGCCATCAAGTCCTTTATGTCCAGTTCCGCGATCTGGCTTAGGCTATCCAGGAACGGAGCTCCCAAAAAGCGTGTTCTCGCGCTGCTTAAAGCCGGACAGTTGCAGATGAGGTGTTCCACTGTTTCCTCCTCCTCATCATCTTTGCAACTCCTGCAGCATCGTCGGTAGGGCACACTTAGCCTTTCTGCATGCCTACCAATGAGGCAGTGACCGGTTAATACCCCTATCAATATGCAGATTTCCCTCCTAGTTAGGGCATAAATGCGTCTAGACCTTTTAAGATCCCATTTTGGCCAGGTTTGTTTCGATATCCGACACCCTGGGGATTGCAGCCATCTTTCGTTGGCTTGACGGAGTGTGTGTTCCTTCAGCATTAGTTTGCATGTGGCAAACGGCATACCTAAGCGCTCTTTATCCTGAAGAACCTGCTTGGTCGTGCCCTGCCTGGCAAGCTCGTCTGCCTTACAGTTTCCCTCAATGTCCCTATGTCCCGGACCCATATGAGGTTTACGCGGTTCTGTTGGGCCATCTCCTGAAGAGATCGACGACAGCTGAGCGTCAGTTCAGAGTTGAACGTGTATGAGCCAAGGGATTTGATGGCCGCTTGGCTATCGCTGAAAATAGCGATATCTTCTCCGATAACACGTTTGCTTAACCAGGCCGCGGCGTCTAGGATTGCCGAGACTTCCGCCTGGAAGACGCTACAATGATCAGGTAGTCTGAAGGAGAGCTCAAGGTCCAAATCCCTTGAATAAACCCCTCCTCCAACTCTGCCGTCCAACTTCGAGCCGTCGGTGTATATGGAAGTGCCACTATTTGTTTCGGGACACCAATCCGTCCTCTCCCAGTCTTCTCTGCTGGGAATGTTTATTTTGAAACAGCTATCGCCGACTGTAGTGGTCGCACAACGATCTGTGCTTAGAGGGAGAAAGCTGTAAGATTCCAGAATACTGGAGTGTTCAATAGTACCCGCACCCCAACTGGAGGTTTCTCTTAGGCGCAGAGCTGATGCCGCTGCTGACCGAAACCCTTTCAGATCAAGTGGCAAAATGCCCAGAATGACCTGGAGGGCTTCGATGGGCGTTGTCCTTAGCGCACCGCTTATACAGATCATATTGGATCTATGGACTTTCCGCAACAGATTCAGGTATGTTGCCTTGCTCAGCGCAGGCCACCATACGACGACTCCATACAGCATGATTGGACGAATGATGGCCGTGTAGATCCAACTGCATACTCTAGGGCTGAGCCGCCAGTTTTTGCCAATGGCTCTTTTGCATGTGTAAAGAGCGATGCAAGCTTTCTTCTGGCGCTGAAGAACATTCTCCTTCCAATTCAGTTTCCTGTCCAGAACTATGCCTAGAAACTTGGCCTTATCCGCCCAGGCGCGTGCCATCTAGTTCTGGTAGGCTTAGTGGCGGTATTTTGTACCGGTTGGTGAAGAAGACAAGTTTCACTTTCCCCGGGTTGATACTAAGTCCGCAGCGAGAGGACCACGTCGAAACTTCTCGCAGTGCTACTTGCATCAGGTCACACAGAGTTTGTGGGAACTTGCCTCTGAATGCAATAGCTAAATCGTCTGCGTACGCCACTATCTTCCCGCCCCCCCAGCTCGTGTCACGTAGCAACGAGTTGACTGTGAGGTTCCATAAAAGCGGGGAAAGAACACCACCCTGGGGTGTTCCCCTTGTGACATAGCGTGATAACTCAACCGTACCAAGTGAAGAAGCTATTTTCCTTCCCATTAAAAGTTGGTCAATTAAACCAGTTAGAGGTCTCTCTACGCCCAGATTAGTTAGAGCGGAGTTGATAGCCTCCGGGCTTATATTGTTGAAAGCCCCCTCAATGTCTAGGAAGGCCACGAGACAGTAGTCCTTTTCACACAGCGATTTCTCAATGACAGATACTAGGCTGTGCAGAGCGGTTTCTGTTGATTTACCATTGGTGTATGCATGCTGATAGCTAGCCGAGAATTCTGTCGGGTTCGTCGGGGATGGCCGGAATCCACGCCCTTGCCCTTGGACGAGCTGGAATGTCCTTCCAGTCGACGACCTCTATCTTTGCGCCCTTGTAGACTTCACCCAGTTTAGCAGCTGCTGCCTTATACAGTGCTACGGTGTTTGCATCCTCGCATGCGAGTAATTTGATCTGACCCTGGTGCCAGCCCGCATCCGTTACTCGCGCCGAACTACCCGGAAACTCCGGAGCAACGTTGAGAAGAATGTTGCCGAGTTCATTTCGCACGTAACGCCACCGGTCCTTGGGGATGGCCAGACGGTCATTGCCTCGGTCAAGGACGCCTATAAGGATCCTGTCCTTGGTTACCTCAGCAAAGCTTAGTTTGCCCGCTCCAGAGGTATTCTGATGCCGCTTGGAAGGGGGATTTAACTCCAGGTCCGATCTCTGGCGCTTGAAAGGGTTAACTTTTAACCTCTTTGGCATGTAAGATTTTTGGAAATCCGGTATCACAGCTTTCGCTAGCTCTACCGATTTAGTGGAATTCGGCGACAGCGACTCCTGCGGTACCCCTTCATACCTCTTCAGGATCTTTGCAGCCAATCTTTTCTCGTGGTATGTGAAGCGGCGGGGAGATGTCTCCCGGGAGTGCGGACCCGTAGTTGCCATCGCGGTCGCTTCCCTTGCCGAAATCTCAGTTGCAGCTTCCCTCCCCTTCGAAACTCCGAGGCCAGGTCGTGAGACCGCTGCCACAGACGTAAAGATACTGGTTTTCATATCAGAGGTTGATGGGAGTTTAGCATCCGCCGTTGTCCGCTTAGCTGCGTTGGCAACCTCACTGGTGCTAGCTCCCATCAAGTCAATCTTACTCGATAGAGGGTTGGTTGACCGACTCGTAGTTGCCATCGCTGTCGATCCCCCCCTTGATTGTGGAACGGAGGTTGTCCTCCGGCGTTGTTGTTGCTTTCTCGCCTGCTCCTCCATAGCTCTCCTTTGCTGAGGAGTGAAATTTGGCGTTGTTTGTTTTTTGGGTTTTTCGTTTTTATTTGCGTTATTTGAGTTCATCTTGTTCGTACGACCCATCGCCGGACAAGGCCAGCTTAGGGTCAAGGGAAGAGTAGGGGAAAATGTGTCGTCCGCCGCGGCAGAGCCCCGTACCGCGGTAAGGCCATGCTTACTCTCTGAGGCGACCCGGTATCAGAGAGGCTCCGTTCAAATACAGCCACGATTTGCCTCCCGGCTGCAAACGTCCAATGGGCACGTGGTCGCATAACACCCTGGATTGGGAGGGGGAGATCTTTGTCGTCGCGCCAGAGAGGCTAGGCTGCTCTCGTGATGAAGTGCCGTACGGAGCTATGATAACAAGGGCAGCGTAGCCCTGTTGCTATCGACTTAAGCCCTCGTACCGCGGCAAGGTATCCACCCTTCACGATATAATTTAAAGTTCATAACAAATCAGTAGACTCGTAACTTTAGTCCCCAATAAGGAAGTAGGTACTCTCACGAGTGGTGTAACCGATACCCAGTAGGGGGTAACTGTGCCTTAAAGGGCACATGGGCCAGAAAGGACCCAACCAAAAATTGAATTTTGGGCAGTAAGACATCCCGAATAGGATATTATCTCATGTCGTATGATTTCGTTATAGATATCGCCGCCAAAGAGTAAGGCTACTGCCGAAGATGTATGTAAAGTTCGGATCGGCTAGTTGAAGATTTATGAATTTTTCCTTAATAGTTTGACTCAGATGGCGCGCAGGAGTTCTCAAACTAACGTTCGTAACGACCCTAGCTGCAAACGAGAACCGCACGTGTGGATCAATAGACGAGCTTATGTGCATCTCACACATTTCGGTGTTTGCCACCGGTAACGTCCGCAAGCGGAGGCGCTTGACTAGTGATTCACACACTTTACTCGTCTGCGAGCATGGATCAAGCAAAGCCCTGGTCAAGAACTTCTGCTGCCCAGCGTGGAGATAAACCGCGGCAGTTGGGAGTACAGTGATAGTTCCAGAGAGCTGCATTAAAGGAGAAGCTCTCCGTGAGCGAGGATATAGACGAGAGTTAGAGTGTAATAAAGTATGGTGGTTGTCATTACAGTATTGGCACATCCCTTTGCTTCGAGAATGCTTGGCCCCATGTGAGTGGGCTAGACAGCGCGAAGAGTACGAGCCGTAATCGGCGTTCATATTTGGCGTCGACAAACTGTTTACAGAACCGCAGTGGATGCGTGCGATGGCAAACTCTGCATTTGAATCGGCCATCCGATTTAGAATGTTTTTGGGTGGCCCGTGTCGATGCAGCTGGCGATGGTGAAGGCGGCAATGTTGAAGGCGAGACACGTGTCGATGAGGATGTAAATTCGTTTGACTGTACCACTTCCATGATGCTAAAGGGGGACGAGAGATAAGACATACAGATAACGGTTAATTGGGTAAGACGACAGATTTTCATGACGTACGACTACTAAGTCGTCAACTGCAATATTTTTCTGGGGAAACTTCCACTTATATTGTTTGTGGAGCTCCTTTAAGAAAGTGACCAGGGGTTAACGCAGCGCAATCAGAAACCTAGTTGGAGTTCGGCGATATAGGTCGAGAGTTGAGACAAGCTTCTATACGACATAACAGGTTTTGAAACTCCTCGAACGTGAATTTTTGAGAAGCCGCGACTCTTTTAAAATGGAATTTAAAACTTTTGACTCCAGCTTCCCAAAGACCCCCCATATGAGGAGCGCCTGCAGGGATAAAGTACCACGAGACCTCTTGTTGACTGTAAAGGTTGCACAGAGCCTCTTGCGAGGTAATCAGAAATTTTTTAAAATCTTTTTTAAGACTAGTCGACGCTCCCACAAAGTTTGTGCCATTATCCGAAAAGATATTCTTTGGACAGCTTCGTCGAGAAGTAAACCTAGCAAAGGTGTTAAGAAAGGTTTGAGTGGAGAGATCACTAGCCGCCTCCAAAAGGATTGCTTTCGTAGAAAAGCACACAAATATACACATGTATCCTTTGGTCACCTTATACGATCGTCCGGAGAAAGTCTTAATGTCAAATGGTCCCGCAAAGTCGACTCCGGTTTTTTCAAACGGCCTGGATAGTATTGTCCGTTCCTCTGGAAGAGCAGCCATTATTTGATTTTTTATCACTCAAACTATCACCCTTTTTCTTTTCTTGTTTACATTCTTTGCAAAGTTCGTGGAAAAGCTACGGAATTCGTTTGCGTGTTTTGATGAGTTTTAGTTAATTTTTTTTTAAAAAAATAGTTGTGAAAAGAAATTTAGTGAGTGCTTTGTGATAATCTCTTTAGAAAATGTGGAAAAACAAGTAAAAAGTTAGGAAAAATAAGTATATCGTTTTTGCACGTGTTTTATGCTTTTGTTGTTTTACCACTGCTTTTGACACAAAAATTTGGGCCAAAACGGTAATTTCGTATTCTGTTTTGGGATGCGGTTGCCAGTAATGATTTTGCCATGATCGTGGTCTTGATGAGATTCTTCGCTTTTGGGATCCAGTACTGCTGACGAAGTAAACGTAAAGATAGTTGATTGCCTCCATGAAGGGATATATGGTGAATGAATTGGACGAACAGTTTGGAAAATGAACAGCTATACGGAAGTAAAATTGGGTGTTTTTCGTTGTAGGACAGGATCACGGAGTTTGCTAGTCGGCCGTTGACACGCATTACACCCTGATCATCTAAGAATGGATTCAACGTCAAGATTTTGCTTTTTGGGTTGATAGGCATTTTCGAGGACAGATTGCGGTGCTCTTCTGCGAAATGATTCATTTGAGCAAGTATTACTAACCTATTACACGTTTTTGAAATTTCTTCTCCTGTAATGACGAGTGAGGAATAAGAATGAAAGCGTCGCGTGTGTCTGCAAGTCCGATTGTAGAATCGGAAAACATATGAAATCACCCGAAGGGCGCGTGGGAATGATGAAAACCTTTCTAAAGGGTCCTCATACTGGGATACGAGTGATACATGTGCTTTAACGCTCTTGGCTTCGAGTGTGACATCTTCTATTTCGGGATCATCTGATGGCCATTGTTCCGGATCTTGCACTAACCAAGAAGGGCCGTACCACCACAGCTAATTCGATTGCAACTCCTCTGCTTCCCAGATCCGCAGGATTATCCCTTGAATCAACGTGATTTCAATGCCCAAAGTCAACTAGCTCCTGTATCTTTGCCACTCGATTAGCGACAAAGGTGGTCCAAGAGCTAGGCCGCTTTTTAAGCCAAGCTAGAACGATTGTTGAATCGGTCCAGCAGAAGATGTTTTCCGCCTTATGGGGAAGTTCGCCTAATAGAGAACCGAGCATGTCAGTGATAAGAACTGCTCCGCATAATTCCAAACGAGGTAGAGAAATCGGTTTGATGGGTGCGACCTTTGTTTTTGCCAGTAGGAGGTGAGAAGAAATAACCTTTTGGTATTCTACCCTTAAGTATATCGCCCCCGCGTATGCCTTTTCCGACGCATCACAAAAGGCATGAATTTGGAACGAGGCCTGCTCGGTATATTTCACCCATCGCGGAATCTGTATTCCCTCGATAAATTTATAGTTTCCTAAAAAGGTTTTCCATTGCGCAAGAGTTTGGGGTTTCAAAGACTGGTCTCACAAAGTACCACCTGACCAAAATTGTTGCATAATAATTTTCGCTACCACTACAACTGGTGCTAGCCACCCAGCCGGATCAAAAAGTTTTGCGTTAATTGAGAGCGCTTCGCGTTTGGTATAGTTGTCTTTCATAGCTGGGTTGTGGACTTTAAAGTAAAACTGATCCGACTTTGCATTCCATCGTATACCTAACGCCTTCGCAGTGCTTGTTTCTTCACACTCTAGGAAATCCTTATCCAATAAATGATCTTGCGGAAGATCTGCTAAAATTTCCTTTGAATTTGAGGACCACTTTCGTAAAGACAACCCTGCGCTACCTAGTGTTTCGATAAGCTCATTTCGTGCTTGTAGGGCTGTTGGCACATCATTAAACCCGGCTAGTACATCATCTACATACATTGACTTTCGCAAAATTTGAGCTGCTAGTGGATGTGAGATTTGGTTATCCTGGGCTAATTGGAGAAGGGTCCTTATTGCTAGGTACGGTGCGCAATTCATTCCAAAGGTGACCGTGTTTAGTTGGAAGTCCTTTAAGCTACCCGTTGGGTCATCTCTAAACAAAATTCGTTGATAAGGCCTATGAGATGGATTTACTAGAATCTGACGATACATCTTCTGTATTTCGCTGTTTAAAACAAACTTATGCATTCTCCACCGAATTATTAAAAGTGTCAAGTCTGATTAGAGAGCGGGAACTACATGTAGAATATCATTTAATGATACTCCATTAAATGATTTGCTGGAAGCATTAAAATCTACCCGTAACTTCGTTGAAGTACTTTCCGGTTTTAACACTGCGCGATGAGGGAGATAGAAATGAAGGGGAAAATGTTCTAAGTTTGGAGCATCGACTCGCTCCATATGGCCCAGTTCCAAGTATTCCTTGACCACACTATCATATTCTGTTTTTAAGGAAGGATTCTTTAAAAGCCTAGATTCATTGTAATAATACTGCCGTAATGCGATGGGTCGAGAACTCCTAGTTTCAATTCCGTAGGATAAAAGTTTTTGAAAGGCAGTGACACTATATATCTGTGCTTGGAGTCATTCGCGAATCACTGAGCCCAACGCATCGCCCACTATCGTATTACCGACGAACGCATCGCCTACCATGGCACCAATCACCATCGCATCATCCACTAATGCATCGCCCACTATCGTATCGGCGACCAACGCATCGCCTACCATCGCACCAATCACCATCACATCAACCACCAATGCATCACCTACCATCGCACCAATCACCATCACATCAACCACCAATGCATCACCTACCATCGCACCAATCACCATCACATCACCCACCAATGCATCACCTACCATCGCACAAACTACCATAGCTTCGACTGCCCACTTAACCACTATCACACGGTCTTCTACCGCTCCAAAGAAAATTGGCTCCCGGACTCCAACTAATTCACTAAGCCAGCTTTCCGCAATCTAGAAAGATCGCATTCAATTTGAAGAAAAAAGGCTCAAAAGGGATGCGGAAATGGATGAAAAAAGATATGCAATAGAGGAAAAGAGATTGCAAATAGATTTAAGAGACGCTGAATGTAGAACTATTAAATACGAAAAGGATAGGGAAATAGAGGAAAGAAAAATAATAATTGAAGAAAAAAGATTGGAGCTGGATTATAAAAGGACTGAAGAGGAAGCGCAGCTCAAACGACTAGAACTAGAAATGAAAGAACGGATAGCAAGATATGAAATAGAATGCAAATATAAACAATGAACAATTTTGTCAATTATATAGGCCCTAGAATGTATATATGCAAACAATTAACTGCAGATTCTACCAATTTCATCGGAAATATCTCATATACCACCAGGGGGTTTATTCTGTATTGCGATGCGATAAAAAATGCGATTCGAAATCTGTCAAACTACATACAAATAACTTTTTTCAAATCTGAAAAAATTTCATTCGCATTGCATTACATATTACAGATGAATAGTCCATTTAAAGTTAAAAGAAGGAATCCTTTATTTTGTGAAATAAAATTTTTTAATTATCGCCAAACATAATTCTGTATATTGCTAGGCGCTTGGAATCTGCTTCAGCCGTTTGAGTACGGTTATTTGTAATATTATCTCTTACCTCGTCGTCAAACAAGTCAGGTGCAATGACGTCGGTATCTGTAGTTGGTGCTAATATATTATGCAAAATACAGCAGACCAGAAACCACTCTGAACTTAAGTTGTGGCTAATTTCATCATTTATGCGTATTCTCAACTCCTTCAAACTTCCAAACCGTTCTTTTAAAAATCCAAAACAATTTTCAATTCTTACGCGGAATCGGCTGAGACCTAAATTAAAAGATTTACGTTTCGAATACGTCAATTGCCGAGAGTTTGATCTGAATGGAGTTATGAGGGTGGTTAGCAGTGGGTAGGCAGAATCTCCTGCTAACTACTCATCTACGGAAAAATGCGCATTTTGGTCTGTAAAAATCGTGCTTGTCCGAAAAATCCGGGCATCGTGGACACTTCCCAACTGACCAACCGTAACATGGCGTATTATTAATTTATGATCGCATACAACTTGCGCCTTTACAGAGTATATGCGGCTCTTTGAAAAATATACCTTATGGTTA
>CAXKVI010000441.1:0-33510 GCA_964058755.1 Campiglossa producta | reverse complement strand
CCAGACACCTCAAGCCTGAGGAATTTCATAGTTCTTACTGCTTTTTCACATGTTTAATCGGGTTGGTCCAACTTCGGCTGCTCTTAGAGAGCGGATCTTTTCACATGTGTCATAGAAGGCCACCCTTAAGTGGTATCAGTTACTTTTAGATTTCGCCTCATGTCAAACACTTCAGCCAGACACCTCAAAACTGAGGAATTTTCATAATTCTTACTGCGATTTCAAAGGTTTAAGCGAGTTCGTCCAACTTCGGCTGCTTTTAAAGAGCAGATCTTTTCACATGTGTCATAGAAGACCCCCTTAAAGAAGGATCGGCTATTATTATACTTCGCCTCATGTCAAAAACTACAGTCAGACACCTCAAAACTGAGGAATTTTCATAATTCTTACTGCGATTTCACAGGTTTAAGCGAGTTGGTCCAACTTTTGCTGTCCGTAAAGGGCATATCTACACACATGTGTCATAGAAGACCACCTTAAAGAAGCATCGGGTATTTTTATACTTCGCCCCATGTCAAAAACTACAGCCAGACACCTCAAAACTGAGGAATTTTCATAATTCTTACTGCGATTTCACAGGTTTAAGCGAGTTCCCTGCAGCGAAACCTCAAACTAATCAGAAAAATACTAGTATACAACTATAATTTTCTGGCAGAACTCATACTAGTCAGGAAATATCCATTTCATACCAGTATACAAATAGAATTTTTCGGCTGAACCCATACTAGTCAGGAAATATCCATTCCATACTAGTATACAACTAGATTTTTCTGGATGAAATTATACCAGTTGAAAAAAACAAAATTCATTCGTTTCGTTTTCTTTTATAATTCATAGATGCTTTTTCGTGATTGGGTAAATACAAATAGCCGCTGCTTTCTTAAGAATAAACATGAAAATAAAGTCAAATGATAAAATAAAGGGTAAGCCAGGAAAATTCTGGTTGAAATCATACTAGTCCAGGTTAAAAGCCTTTTTGACTAGTATATTCCATACTGGTCCTTTTTGGACTAGTTCATTTTATGGAAATTATACTAGTCCAGGATGAACTAGTATGGAACTGGTATCTTACAACTAGCATGAAACTGGTATTTCTGAAATTGACATCTTGTAGGACATCAACACGTAAAAAATACCAGTTGCTTATAAAAAGACAGAACACCGGGCCCAACTAGTCAGTGTTCTGTCTTTGTTCCATATAAGCTCGGTGCACCAACTAGTTGTAAAGTAGTTTTCAACTAGTTGCTTTCGCTGCAAGGTAGCGACATAAGAGTGACATTGTCTGAAATGCAACAAATTCCACATCTGAACACTTTGTATGGGCTGAACTGTTCTAATTTGCTTGATCATGTCCTATGGAGAGATCAATTGCGAAAAAAACACGAGCTCTGAGGTGTTTGGATGTAGTTTTTGTCATGGTAAGATCTCCAAAAATGCCTGATACCACTTAAGAGTTGCGTCCTACGACACATGTGTAAATATTCGCCTTTAAAAATCAAAGTTGGACAAACCTGCTTCAACAATCGAAAGCACAGTAAGAATTATGAAAACTACCCAGATTTAAGGTGTCTGGTTAAAGTATTTGTCATAAGGCGAAGTCTAAAAGTACCTGGTACCACGTAAGGGTGGTCCTCTATGACACATTGAAAATATCTGCCCTTTAAAAGCAGCCAGAGGTAGACGAACCATCTCAAACATGTGAAATCGCAGTAAGAATTATGAAAATTCCTCAGTTTTGAGGTGTCTGACTGTAGTTTTTGACATGGGGCGAAGTATAAAAATACCCGATACTTCTTTAAGGGGGTCTTCTATGACACATGTGAAAAGATCTGCTCTTTAAAAGCAACCAAAGTTAGAGCAACGCAGTTAAACATGTGAATTCGCAGCAAGAATTATGAAATTTCCTCAGCTTTGAGGTGTCTGGCTGAAGTTTTTGTCATGGGGCGAAGTCTAAAATGCCTAATATTAGTTAATAGTAGTGTTATACGATACATTTGTAACGATCCGCCATTTAAAAGCAGCCAAAGTTGAGTAAACCCATTTGACCATGTGAAAGCACATTAAAAATGATGAAAAGTCCCCGTGCTTTGGGTTGTTTGGCTTAAGTTTTTTTCATGGAATGAAGTCCGGAAATGCCTGATGCTGTTTAAGGGTAGTGTTATACGACACGTGTGTAAAGATCCGCCGTTAAACGTGGACAAAGTTGGAGAAACCTGCTGAAACAAGTGAAATCTCT
The DNA here is from genome assembly GCA_964058755.1 of Campiglossa producta. NCBI lineage: Eukaryota > Metazoa > Arthropoda > Insecta > Diptera > Tephritidae > Campiglossa > Campiglossa producta. The sequence goes on along the minus strand of CAXKVI010000441.1, from coordinate 31,274 downwards.
GTAAAAATTAGTGAAAATCCCGAGCTTTGAGGTGTCTGGCTGAAGTTTTTGCCATGGGGCGAAGTATAGAAATGACTGAAACTACTTAAGGGTAGTGTCCTACGAAACATCTGAAAAGATCCGTCGTTTAGAAGTTGTAAAAGTGGGACAAACAAGAGAAAGCAAATTAATAGGAAAATAAAAGTTCCCGAACTTTTAGGTGTCTGGCTGAAGTTTTTGCCATGGGATGATGTCTGGAAATGCTTGATTCTACTTAAGGATAGCATTTTACGACACATGTGTGAAGATCTGCTATTTAAAAGTAGTCAAAGTTTGTCAAATCCACTTAAAAATGTGAAAGCGCAGTAAAAATTAGTGAAATTTCCCGAGTTTTGAGGTGTCTGGCTGAAGTTTTTGCCATGGGACGAGGTCTAAAAATTACTGAAACTACTTAAGGGTAGTGTCCTACGACACATGTGAAAAGATCTATCATTTAAAATTAGTAAAAGTGGGACAAACAAGAGAAAGCAAATTAATAGGAAAATAAAAGTTCTAGAACTTTCAGGTGTCTGGCTGAAGTTTTTTCCATGGGATGATGTCTAGAAATTCTTGATTCTACTTAAGGGTAGCATTTTACGATACATGTGTAAAGATCTGTTATTTAAAAGAGGCAAAAGTTGGTCAAATCCGCTTAAACATGTGAAAGCGCAGTAAAAATTAGTGAAATTTCCCGAGTTTTGAGGTGTCTGGCTGAAGTTTTTTCCATGGGACGAAGTCTAAAAATTCCTGATACTACTTGAGGGTAGTGTTCTACAAAAAATGGGAAAATATTGGGTAGTTAAAAGCAGCCAAAGTGGCCCAAATGCGTGAAATTAGTAAAACAGAATAAATTTCCATAGGAAAATCCGCGAACTGGGGGTGTCTGGCTGGAGCCTTGTCACTGGTACGGGTCTAACAACACTTGATACTGACGCGGGGTGGTAATCTACGTCAAATATGTGAAAATCATCCATTATAAAATAAGTGAAGTTAGGGTCATTTTTTGGCGACTTTGACCCCCGATTCCTAGGCCCTTGTCATAGGTACAGCTTTAAAATTTTCACATTCTTTCTAGATTCGGGGAGGACTATCGATCGGTATTGGTTTCATCCATTATAAAATAAGTGACGCTTTTAGGCTCTGGGATCTTGGTCTAATACGGGGGTTGATATTTTTGCCATTGTACTTCGACTGAAGCCACTTAAGCGGTTGGTGGTTAAAATGTAAATCAAATTCCGTGCCGTACAAATATGGCCTAAAATAGCTAACGGTCCAAACAATCGCCAAAAGCTCTTTCTCCACAGTAGCATAATTTTTCTCGTGGTCATTCAATGTCCTGGATGCAAAACATATATGGTGACCATCTTGAGACAATACAGCTCCTAATGCAAAGTTGCTCGCATCTGTCGTTAGTTTGAATCTTTTATTGAAATTTGGGTAGCGCAAAATAGGGTGGCGCGTTATTAAAGATTTAGGTTTTTCAAATGCCGAAATATAGTTCGAGTCATTTATATTGACTTTTCTCTCCCTTTTTAAATGGTATATCATAGGATATGCGACTTTAGCGTAATCCTTAATAAACTTACGGTAGTATCCCGTCATCCCAAGAAAAGATCGTATTTGTTTATCTGTTGTGGGCAATTTTAACTTTTGGATTACGTCTACCTTATTTGTGTTGGGTTTGACTCCTTCAGGAGTTAAGATGTGACCTAAATATTCGGTTTCTTTAAACAAGAAGTTGCATTTGTTAATTTGAATTTTAAGGCGAGCTTTTCGCAAAGCTTCAAAAATTAGTTTTAAATTTAATAGATGTTCCTCTAAAGAGGTGCTAAAAATCAAAATATCGTTAAATACACGACGCATATTTTATTGATGTATTTTTGAAGCACAGAGTTCATAAGTCTTTGGAATGTGGACGGGGTATTCTTGAGTCCAAACGGCATCCTCACAAATTCGAAATGCCCATGTGGTGTTGAAAATGCCGTTTTTTTCCGATCCTGTGGCTTCACCACGATCTGAAGAAAACCTTTTGTAAGGTCCAGTGTGGAAAAATACATTGCTTTACCCAATTTGTCTAATATCCCTTCGATATTAGGAATTGGGAATTTATCTGAAATCGTATTTTCATTTAGCTTTCTGTAGTCTATTACAACTCACCATTGTTTTTCTCCATTTTTATCTGTTTTTTTTTTTGGAACAATCCATAACGGACTGTTATATGGAGAAAAAGATGGTGTTATTATATTTTGTTTCAGCATTTCAGCTATTTGCCGGTTAATTTCTAGCTCATGGGCTTTGGGGTACCGATAGATTTTTGAGTAAATAGGGTTATTAGTGTTAGTTATAATCATAGTATACCTTATATAGTAGCGCAACTCACAAAAAACATACTAATACACACGCACAGCATATTCCCCATAAACACAGAAGAATATATTCTCAAACATTTGGCAAATAATGAGTGTCATATTTTAGAATAATGTACCACGATTTGGACAAAATTTATTTTAGGGAATGGTGCAGGGGGTCGTATGTATAAAAACTGTGAAGGCAGAAACTGTCGGACATTTATATTATAATTTTAATATTTAATTATACCCCAAGTTAATACTCATTTGGCAAAAAAGTTGATCTGCTACTGGTAGTTTATCTTTGAATCGAAAAATTATTGATTGATTAATTGATATTAAGTTTTCAAATAGTGAGAATTGACGTTGAAATTTTCATCTCAAATGCGCCTTAGGTTGATATCAAAAAAAATGGCTTATTGGGCTTCACACTTTTCCCTCATTCCATTTCATTTTGAGTCACTCAGCCAGTGCCTTCCACTCAAATTCGTAAGAAGAAGAAAATAAGTTGCCAAACTATAGTAAGGATAAACAATGGTTATAATTGCATGCTGTATCAAAGAGAATATATCAACAAGAGCCACCACTCGTTATGAAAGCAACGAAAAAGATGGATGCCGTTTTCTTTCAGGGTTTCGGTAATTTCGATATAAATATGTTATTGTCTAATCAAAACAAAATGTGTAAAAGAAAATAGACGATAAATGAAATAACACAAGAGTCGAAACAAAAATTTACCAGCTGTCGAATTTACAAAACTGAGGAAAACAAAATTACCGAAACCCTGAAAGAAAACGGCATCCATCTTTTTCCTTGCATTTATAACGAGTGACGGCTCTTGTTGATATATTCTCTTTGGCTGTATGCTATGTGTAGCAGTGAGATTTTCACCATCTTTGTAAAATAAATCTTCATAGAGAAACAATAACTTTTCAATTTCGTTACGTTCTTCCATAGAAAAGTGTTCTAAGTTGAGTTTTTCAATTATATTATTAGGAACCGGATTCAGTGTAGAAATGTGATCAATATCAAAGGCATATTTATGAAAGAATATTTTGTTTTTATTAATTTCTATGCAATCATTTTCAAAATATATTTTTGCTTTGAAAGGTTTCAAAATATTTTGTCCAATAATAGCATTATAATTTTCATTTTTCAAATCAACAACTTTCCATGAAATAGTTCCATAAGATTTAAATTCTTTTGGAAATGGTGTAGTAATTTTACTCGTTACTTGGTTAATTCCATTCAGAGTCTTAAAATATAATGTTTTTTCAAGATTTTCAATAGATACTAAAACTATTGAACGTGTTTGGCCCTATTAAACTTGTTGTGGAGCCGGTGTCGATTAAGCAGTTTATTCGTTCATTCTGGATAGTAATTGTTATTACCGCCCTGCAGTCAACTTAACTAGTTTTATACTAATCAAATACCAGTCAGCCAGGCGCCTCAACTAGTTCGAGTTCTGTAATTTGTCCATATTAGCAACTGGTATTTTTAACACGGCGATGTCCTACGAGATGGCAATTGTCCTTCTCTGCATCAGCACCATACCAATTGGCTGACTAGTCAGCCTCTGCATCAGGAATATACCACTTGATATACTTGTTATTATACACATCAGTATCATACCATTTAAGATACTAGTTCGTATATACGTCAGGATCGTACCAGTTGAAAGACTAGTTCATATATACATCAGAATCATACCAGTTGGCAGACTAGTTCATATATACATCAGAATAATACCAGTTGGCAGACTAGTTCATATATACATCAGAAGCATACTAGTTGAAAGACTAGTTCATGTATGCATCAGAATTATACCAGTTGACAGACTAGTTCATATATGCATCAGAATCATAACAGTTGGCAGACTAGTTCATATATGCATCAGAATCATACCTGTTGACAGACTACTTCTTATTTGCATCAAAATCATACCAGTTGACAGACTAGTTCATATACATATGCATCAGAATCATACCAATTAACAGACTAGTTAAAAAAATCATCGGAATCATACCAGTTGTCATACTAGTTCATATATGCGTCAGAATCATACCAGTTGATATAGTAGTTCATTTATTCATCAGAATCATACCAGTTCACATACCAGTTCACTTATGCATCATAATCATATCAGTTGACATACTATTTCAAATTTGCATCAGAAATATACCATTTGATATACTAGTTCATATATACATCAGAATCATACCAGTCGACATACTGCTCAGTCTATGCGGCAGGACATACTAATCATTATGCCCATTCAGATCGTACCACTTGTCATACTAGTCCACGAATTTGACATTCATTCCAGTTGGTATACTAGTTGGTCTATGCACCAGTATCATAGTCAGCCTCTACATCAGCAATATACCAGTTTATTCTTTAGAAAGCAGCGACTATTTGTATTTACCCAAACACGAAAAAGCATCTGTGAATTACAAGGTAAAAAAGAAGCAGTTACAAGAGAAAAAGAAAAGCAATCTTCCAACTTATAGTGTGCTGCTTTGATTTTTGTTGGGATTTTCCACATAGTAGTATCCCGGGACTGACACTCCTAAACCGACACCGTTACTCCTCCTCGAACCACTTAGATGACTTTATGAAGGCCATCAAGTCCTTTATGTCCAGTTCAGTGGTCTGGTTTAGGCTATCCAGGAAGGGAACTCCCAAAAAGCGCGTTCTCGTGCCGCTTAAGACCGGGCAGTTGCAGATGAGGTGCTTCACCGTTTCCTCTTCCTCATCATCTTTGCAGCTCCTACAGCATCGTCGGTAGGGCACACCTTCTGCGTGCCTACCAATAAGGCAGTGGCCAGTTAGAACACCTATTAATATGGAGATTTCTCTCCTTCTTAGGCCAGGTTTGTTTGGATGTCCGGCACCTTGGGGATTGTTGCCACATTTCGTTGGCTTGGAGTACACACTCCGTCAAGCCAACGAAAGGTAGCAACAATCCCAAGGGTGCCGGACATCCAAACAAACCTGGCCAAAATGGGATTATAAAAGATCTAGAGGGATCATAAAAGATCTGAATACAGTTACTTCAACAAAAAATACCGTTCAAACAACCAAAATTTGGTCAACTTCAGGATAACAGCACGAGATTGTAGATTTTACCAGTGCCTTTTTTCTGTGTATATACACAAGAAATATAGAAGTTGACATACTAGATCATATATACATCAGCATCATATTTGTATTTAGCCAAACACGAAAAAGCATCTGTGAATTACAAGAGAAAAAAAGAAGCAAACCAAAAATTTCAAATAATGTTTGCATAGTACCATGTACTACAATAGATCGTACTAATGCTTGCGGTGTAATAAGGCCTTATAATAATAATGTAGTATGAAATGGAATTTTTCTAAAATAGATTAGGCTTTTTCTGACTACACCTTTTTCAGTTTATATTCAGAAAGTAACAATTTATATTTAGAAAATTACAATTCATATTCAGGATTTCCATTTGATATTCAGAAAAATACAATTGACATTCAGAAAATTACAATTGATATTCAGAAAACTTTCTGAATATAAACTGAAAAAGATGTAGTATAATTTCAACCCGAGATTCATACATACTTGCATACTAGTACGAACCAGGATTTTTGTGACTAGTATGATTTCGGCTAGTAGACTAGTATGTTTTCTGATTAGATTGGCATTTATTGGTTTAAGGGTAATCAGCAAAGAACTAGTATAAAAACATCCATAAAATGTATAGTAAACGAGCTAGGTGTCTGCTGAGTAGTTTGGAATTGATTAGTTTGAAGGTATTCAGAAATTAACTGGTATGAATACACAACAAAATGTTTAGGCGTAGAACTATAATGTTGCTGAGTAGTTTGGCATTGACTGGTTTAAAGCTAATCAGAAATGGACTAGTATGAATACACCACAAAATGTATGGTCAATGAACTATATTATTTGCTGAGTAGTTCGACATTGACTGGTTTAAAGGTGATCAGAAATGAATTAGTATGAATACACCACAAAATGTATGGTCAATGAACTATATTATTTGCTGAGTAGTTCGACATTGCCTGATTTAAAGGTGATCAGAAATGAACTAGTATGAATACACCACAAAATGTATAGTCATTGAACTATATTGTTTGCTGAGTAGTTTGGCCTTGACTGGTTTGAAGCTAATCAGCAATGAACTAGTATAAATACACCACAAAATGTATAGTCAATGAACTAGAATTTTCGATGAGTAGTTTGGCATTGACTGGTTTTAAAACTAATCAACAATGAACTGGTATGCATATGCCACAAAATGGTTAGTCAATGAACTAGTATGTTTGCTGAGTAGTTCGGAATTTGACTGCAGGTTGGAAGTAGAGTCCTCTAGAAAATTTACGGATTGCTCGATATTAGTAATATCCATTGGTTCCACTGTACTAGCATACCGATTTCGCGATTGGGCAGTATTATTTCGAGATTGCGCAGTATTAGTACGCCTAATGTTTGACTGCGAATTGAAGCGATTTGAAGGGTTATTTGAAAAATATCCACTTTGCGGTGCATAGGAGTACGTATTCAGGTTTTGCCTGGTTGGCATTTTAATTTTATCATTATTTCTTAAAAAGGTTCTTTAAAATTATTACTGTTTTGTGCATAAATTTTTTAGCTATTGTTGATAATTTTAGAACTGTTCGATTATTTTCTGTGTTTTGAATCAATTCATCTAAAATCATCTAAAAGTTTTAATTGTGAATATCTTAAAATAACCTCACTTAGGGTACTATTTGTTGCTATTTGTGCCCGAATCGGACCGTCAATTTTCTCTAATAATATATCTACTAAATCTCTGTTAATATTTACTGATGAATATAATGTCGAATGCCTGCCATCAAATTCATATAATTCATTCAAATCAAATTTAGATTTTTCAAAAATACTAAATAATTCCCTTAATGTAGCTAGCTTAACCAATCTGCAGTGATTAAATATTTCACCATACGTAAAACATCTTTTGGGCTTAATATTAGATATTGACTTGCATCGATTTGTTGCTGTATTATTGCACCTTGTTGTTGGTTTTGCATTTTTGGTTTTTCTTAGTAGGTACCGCATCTTTTCTATTTTTTGCATGTACAATTGCCACTTTGCTCGATGAGCAAACTCCCAGCAAACCAGCGGAAGTGCAGCTTGGGTTACACAATGTTTCCCAAGCTAAACCAGACGCACAAGTGCAGCCAATTCCACAATTCTCGGAAGCAGCAACAAGTGTAAGTAGGCTAGCTAAGTTAGGTTTAGTGGTAAGCAGAATAATTTGTAAAAGTTAGTTTGGAAAATAAATTGAACTCATACGGTCACAAGACCGGAAAACGGATTTTTTTAAATTTAAAATAATTAAAGTCGCGTTATTTGGCGCCCAACGTGGGGCCCAATTGTGATAATCGCGCACGAGATAAAGTGTCGAACCGGTTCGTTAAACTAAACATAAAGAGGCCAATAAGCCCAAACTAAAAGTTTAAAAATCACCGTTAACAAAAAAATTCGTCGCGACCAACAAGAAGGGCCTCAGACTCGTAATCCACCAGCCACAACTACAGGTCCCGAGACGACCGGCGCAATCAGGAAAGGAGGCCCCCCAGTAGCGAACGCAAAAAGGAAACGAATCATCGTTAGCCGCCTGATGCTGCGCATAGTGTAAGAAAATTTAATTAAGTGATTAAGCGAAAACAAAACCGAAAATAAATCCTTGTTAAGAATTAAATAATAAAGTAGTGTAAGAAAAATTTAATTAAGTGATTAAGCGAAAACAAAACCGAAAATAAATCTTTGTTAAGAATTAAATAATAAGGTAGTGTAAGCAAAATTTAATTAAGTGATTAAGTGAAAACAAAACCGAAAATAAATTTTCTTTAAGAATTAAATAATAAAGTAGTGTAAGGAAAATGTAATTAAGTGTATAAGTGAAACAAAACAGAAAATAAATTTTTTTTTAAGAATTAAATAATAAAGTGAAAGTTTAGACTTAAAATGTCAAACCCTCAAAACCTTATTCGACCACCTAAGCTAAACGCACCACCTCCCCCACCTGCTACCTCTGCTAGTAATTCCCTATCGATGGACCAGTTGACCGTGGTGATAACTGACATCGTAACCAATATAATCCACACTCAAGGGCGAAACATAGTTCAAGCCGCCCTCAACCCCAACGCGAGTTTTTCCGATGTGCCGGATATAACCATAAGCTCGGCTTCTCCCAACATCTCGGAATTAGATAAGATACCTAACGTGGTAAGGTGCCTTCGCGAATTCTCAGGGGCACCTGGAGAATTCAACTCATGGAAAAAAGCGTCGACAGGATCCTTCAGATCTACGAGCCACAAAGGGGATCTCCCAAGTACTATGGGATCCTCAACGTAATCCGCAATAAAATTGTCGGAAACGCCGACATTGCTTTGGAGTCATATAATACTCCATTAGACTGGAAAGCAATTTCCAGGTGCTTAACGCTACACTATGCGGATAAACGCGATTTAGGTACTCTCGAGTATCAGATGACGTCGCTTGTACAGGGTAACCTGACAATTCAAGAGTTCTACCAGCGTGTGTACTCTCATTTATCTCTAATCCTAAATAAGCTGGGATGCATGGAGATCGGTACAGAAGCCATGCATCTACTAACTCGCACATACAGGGATAAAGCCCTAGATACGTTCGTCCGCGGTCTAGAAGGAGATTTACCAAGACTCCTCGGAAGGAGAGAACCAGCAGACCTCCCTCAGGCATTGCACCTGTGCCTCAAGCTTGAAAACCAGAATTTCAGGTCTCATTATGCCTTTAGCAACAATACCCCAGGCAGGAAAACACAAGAGTTTCGTCCGCCTCTACCCCCTAGAAGGATGAATAGTGAATTTTATCCCGAATCGGCATACATGCCACAACCAGGACTGTACGCAGCCACTCCTCCTAGACCTCATCCAGCTGATTACCGAGTCCATCACCTACTAAACCAATATTCCCCGAACTACCAGCACCAATATTTCCAACGGAATTACCAATTCCAACCAAATCAGTGCATCCAACGTCCAAATAACCCACCACCTCGTCCACCCCAAAAACCTCAACCACGACCAGAACCAATGGATATCGATCCATCCCTACGAACAAGAAACCTTAATTACATGAACAGGCCCCGTCCCAATGATCCTACTAACAAAAGACCACTAACTCCAACCTTCCCGCACCCCCTAATAAGATACAAAGGAACTTTCACATCGAACAGACGACCGAACAAGACCAGTACAACCTAGTCGATTATAATCCCACTAACCAAGAATATGAAACCAACACTAACGATACCTATAATAATGATAATACCTATAACAATAATAATAGTGAATTAACTAATGAGTTCATAGATACAACTGAACTACATTTTTTAGAATGAATCACTCTTCGCTGCTGTATAAAATTGGGTAAGTATGGGGTTGGGGGTATTGGTGTCACTAGCACTTCACCGTGCTCATTTTAATAAAAACAAGCACTTGGTTTAACTTTAAATATATATAAAAACCACTTTATTTAATCTTTTTCAAAACTCTACTTAGCTTTAAACACTTCACCAAACTCTTGCGAAATAGGTAAACGTTAGCGGGCGGTAGTTACAGACGAACTAACTTGACAATTTTCTTGATCTCCTTGCGCAGCAAGGGAACTGTAACTATGTATGTATGTAAATATGTAAACTAGAGAAAACGGTAAGTAAAAAATGAGCAAATTTCTATATTCTTTTGTTTACAGGGTGCGTGAATCGTAAGTATTTTTTTAGTAAATTAATTTAAGTAAATTTAACTATTTAAGCAACGGTAAGTATTTTGGCAAAATGATTTAAGTAGATTTAAGAAATTTAAGGTAAGTACATATGTGGTTTAGCAAAAGGATTTAAGTTAAATTTTACAAGGTAGGTTATTCTAAGGTAAGTATATAAGTGTAAATTCATTTCATATTAAATTCATTATTAAATTATAATTGAGTTTTTTAGGGAAATTATTTAAAATTCAATTAAATTGGAGCTCATGTTTCCAACATGGCGGCCGGCCTGCTCCGATGAAGGAAGCAGTAGCTCCTGCATCTCTGCTAAAGTGGATACCGCAGTAGAGAACAGGGTTTTCAAGCGCCGCTGAGTGTCCTTGCGTTCTCCCCTCCTTTTCTTAGGCTTTGCAATGACCACTCGTCGAGTAGGGGGTGTCTCCTTGGGTTTCGGTCCATTGCGTCGATTCTTCTGCTTCTTCGGGGGTTTGTCTTGCTGTCGATGTAGCAGCGTGTGGTGTGCAAGGCCGCATTTGTGGCAACTGTCCGGAGAGTCGCATGCGCCCGTTACGTGGGATGTTGCCAAACAATTAATACAATATTTATGAGCCCGTACCGACTCATAGCGTTCTTCCGGTGTCATTGCCATGAACGCGTTGCAGTAGCGCAACGAGTGCTTTTGGCAACAGAGCGGACACTTGCTGAAACTCTCGTAGCGTCTGTAATGAGAATAGAAAGAGAAATATTTTATGCGGTGAGTACGGGTGCTAACAGTAGGGTCTGATGGATATCCTAGAGTTTACATACTACGGAGAGATTTATAGAGTAACGGTGGAGATATTATTCTGCTGGGGGAAGTGCGCAAAGTTTTGCAATTGGCCGTGTGTAGATTCCGCTTTGAGTGCGGACATCTACCACTCGAACTTTTTCGTCCGAGCCGGGATGGAGACGAGTAACGCGTCCGAGTCGCCACTCATTCGGGGGGAAAAGGTCATCCTTAACGACGACTAGATCGCCTTCTTTGAGATTTGGCTGCTGCGATTTCCATTTAGTACGCTTATGAAGTTCTTTGAGATATTCATTTTTCCAGCGCGTACTAAATTGATGGTGTAGAACTTGTAATTTTTGCCATTTGTTGATGAGCGAAAGATTCTCGGAGTTGGGTTCGGGTAACGCGAGCAGTGGAGCACCACGGAGGAAATGTCCAGGAGTTAGAGCGTGTAAATCATTTGGATCTTGCGACATCGGAGATAGCGGTCTAGAGTTGAGAACCGCTTCGATTCGAGTGAGTAGGGTAGTAAATTCTTCGAAGGTGAATTTATGGTTTCCTGCAACCTTGAGAAAATTAGTTTTAAAACTCTTAACAGCTGCTTCCCATAATCCGCCCATGTGCAGAGCATATGGGGGAATAAATTGCCAGGATAGTCCGTAAGTTGAGTATTTTTCAGCTATGTCAGGTGCGGCTTCTTTGAGAAAAGCCGTGAGCTCCTTCTGAATTGTGCGGCTGGCACCAATGAAGGTTTTGCCTTTATCTGACATGATTTTATGTGGTAGTCCACGACGACTTATAAACCGCGAGAATGCTGCTTTGAAAGCGGCTGTCGTCAAATCTGAACAGAGTTCGAGGTGTACTGCTTTTGTCGAAAAACAGAAAAACACGCAGACATATGCCTTTGCATACGATGCTTTTCGGAGAATGGAAGTTTTGACTAAGAAAGGTCCCGCAAAGTCGACACCGGTGGTATGAAATGGTAGGGTAAAGGTGGACCTTTCAGGAGGGAGTGCGGCCATTATTTGAGTTTTAGCCTGTTGTTTATATATAGTGCATGTCTTACAATGAAATATGCACTTCTTCACCTTTTGTTTGAGTCGAGGGATGTAGTATTCCTGTTGTATCATGCGGATCATCAGTTGTTTTTCGGCATGCAACAAGGTAGAGTGAACAAATTCTAAGAGTAAAGAGCAAAAACGAGAATTATCGGGAATTATAACATGATAACGCTCGTTGTAACTGAGATTGGCTTCTGCGAGCCGACCATTCACTCGCATTATGCCTGTTTCGTCGAGCATAGGGTTCAGAGTTAATAATGAACTCTTTTTGTGGAGTGGTTTGTTGGACTGTAGATCCGCAATTTCGGCAGAGTAATATTTCTGTTGCGTCAACAGGATCAAACGAACTTTTGCCTGATGCACTTCTTCATGGGCTAGCGTGATCGTTTTTAGTGTCTCGAGTCCTTGTGCCCTGTTTATAAAACGGTACATATTAGGACTCCTAGAGCTCTTGAGTAGGAAGAAAAGCGTTCGAGTAGATCAGGCATATCTACAGTATGAAATGCTTGAGTGCGCTTTTGTTCCGGTGGAGTAAGGGTTTGTGTCGCTGTTTTCGGCCAGGACTTTGGGGATTTGGCCAACCACTCTGGGCCCCTCCACCAAAGGGAGCGTTCGGCTAGATCCTTGGGTGTGCATCCGCGTGTACCAAGATCTGCTGGATTATCTCCACTGGGTACGTGTTTCCAAGTGGCGTTACTCACGTTTTCCAGATTTTGTGAGGTTCTATTTGCCACGTAGGTCTTCCAAGTGTGTGGGGGTTTTTCCAACCATGCGAGTACTATGGCGGAGTCCGACCAGAGCAATAGGTCATGTGGAGTCAGGGTTAGGTGGGAGCGTATTTGTTTTACCAATTTGGTGAGTAGTACTGCTCCACAGAGTTCTAGACGTGGCAGGCTCACGGTTTTCAATGGAGCCACTTTGCTCTTCGCCACGAGTAAGTGAGTTGGGAATGTGTTATCCCTATTTGCACTCGTAGGTATACGCAAGCGCAGAATGCTTTTTCGGATGCATCTGAGAATCCATGCATCTGAAAGGGTTTATTGGGTGAAAATTCAACCCATCGAGGGATTTTAATTTCATTTATCGCGGAGAGATTTTCGCGAAATGTATTCCATTTGTGGAAAGCGCTGGGTTTGACTCGTTCGTCCCAGTCTGTTCTTTCTAACCAGAGTTCCTGGAGGAGAGTCTTGGCTAGTATCATTATTGGCGATAGCCACCCTGCCGGGTCAAACAATTTCGCAACCGCCGATAAAATTTGCCTCTTTGTGTTCGAGTTTTCTGCGGGTAGAGGGTCGTACGAGTACGAGAAAGAGTCGTTTATGGCATTCCATTTTATGCCGAGAGTCTTCGTTGAGCTGGCATCGTGAAATTTGAGAAAATCTGCATCTAGGAGATCAGATTCTGGAATGGATTGCAATAATTCTGAGTTATTTGCCGTTATTTTCTTGAGTGGAAAACCGGCTGATTTTAAAACTTCGATAACTTCGTGTAGAGAGTCGTGAGCGGACTGTAAGGTGTGTTCTCCCGAAAGTATATCGTCTACGTAGGTTTCGTGTAGCAATATATCATGGGCGAGTGGGTGGGTGGGTTTTGTGTCTTCTGCGAGTTGATGCAGAGTACGTATCGCGAGATGTGGGGCACAATTGACGCCAAACGTCACTGTCTTTAATTTGAGGTCCTCCATTGGCTGCTGTGGGGATCTTCGGAAGAGAATTCTTTGAAAATCCTGATCCTCTTCGTGAACGAGATTTTGGCGATACATCTTTTCGTTATCGCCATTGAATACATACTCAAAAAATCGCCATTTGAGTAGGACGAGCATTAGGTCGTTTTGGAGTATAGGGCCTGAGTGTAAAGCGTCATTCAAGGAGTTTCCAGAATGAGTTGTTCTAGATGCGTTGAAGACAACGCGCACCTTTGTTGTTTTGCTGTCGGGTTTTAAGACCGCATGATGGGGGAGGTAGAAAGAAAGATACTTTCCTTTATCGATGACCTCGCGGGATGAGGTTGCCTCCATATGGTTAAGGGTGATATATTCTTCCAAAACTTCTGAGTATTTTTCTCTTAGTTCTGGGCTTCTTTCGAGGGACCTCTCAACGCTGAGGTATTGTTGTTGTGCAGCAATACGTGAGTGTCCCAGGGCAAGTGTGCTTGGAAATTCCCTTTTGAATGGGAGTTTCACGACATATCTACCATCTTCTTGGCGGTGAGTGGTTTTGCGGTAGAGTTCCTCGCAAAATTTGTCATCTTCCGAAAGAGCTTGAGTCATGGGTAGCTCTTCTTGTTGCCAAAACTGCTGGAGTATTGTACTGAGAGTATCATCCGGACTCTCGAGTACTTGAGTCGAGAATGTATTTACAGTCTCTTTAGTGGGTCCGCTGAGTATCCACCCAAATATAGTATTTTGGGCTAATAACGAGCCACTTACGTTGGCTTGTAACCCTTGGACTAATATTTGGGGAGTGAGATCGCTGCCTATAACCATGTCGATTTTTGAGGGTGTGAAACATTGAGAGTCAGCGAGTGGCAATGTTGCAATTTCCTTCAAGTTTACTGTCGACACTTTGAAGCTGGGCAGGGAATGAGTCAATTTAGGCAGTAAAATGGCTTGAGTATTAATTTGCTTTTTCAGATCCGCCGAGCAGAGTGTTATCTCACAGATCTTATTCGAGTTTTGAACTACCGAACCTCCCATTCCCGATATTTTATAATGGGTTTCTTTGGTTGGTAGTTGTAGGAGTTTTTGTATTCTAGAGACTACAAAGGTTTTTTCGGAGCCTTGGTCTATCAGTGCACGAATTTTATGATATTCGCCGTTAGCTGCCACTGTGACTAAAGCTGTGGGTAAGAGAGTTTTTTTTCGCTACTACACTGATAAAAATGATTTCCTAAAAGTAAGGAAACCTCCATACAAATTCAAGTAAATGAAGGGAACAATATTGCACCAAGGCCGCACTGCCTTAAAAGAAAGAAGTTGTTATACTTAAATTTACTTTTAAGTAGGGCTTGTACTTAAATGGCAGCAAAGTAATTTTAAACTAAAAAAAAAATTATTTTACACAGTTCTTATATTGCCTTCAACGAGAATCGAACTCACAACTTTTCGAATGGTAAACTCAGATGTCTACCATGAAGCTATTGAATACTTACGCTTGACAGCGTCTAATTACACCTTTGTTCTGTTTATGGAATTTCACCACTCTTACTCACATTGCCTCCCAACATAAGGAAATATTGACTTATTTTGAATTTTTAGGATAGTTTTATACTTAATATGTAATAAAATTCTTTAAAAATTACGCGGGCAGAACGTTTTTGGCGGCGACAGTGAAAATAAGTAAATATGGTCCTAAATTAAGTTAAACACTGCTTTGATATCACTGGAAAAAATGTCTTCAGCATAAGGAAATATTTACTTATTTTGAACTTAAGGACAGTTTTATACTTATTAAACTTGTAAATTGATTGAAACTAGTAAAAATGTCTTTAATACTGAAATGAGTACATTGATTTACTTATGGCAAGTAGAAATGTTCTTTTAAACTAAGCAGATTTGTCCCAAAATCAGCGTTTTTTCCTTAAAAATAGTAAAAATATTTTTTTTTTAAGACAAGTAGTACGTTTCCTCAATTTTAGGACAATTATTTTTATCAGTGTACTTGCGAAGTGAGTCGATGTCGTGTTTTTCTTAAATGGGTTCTGAGTTGATTGGCATCTTTTGAAGTTGATGTTCTGTCTGGGTCTTCAACTGGGGGTTGCGCCTTGTTCCTTTGTTGCCCCTGTGCTGAGTTTGGAGAGTTTGATTTGGTTTGGAAATGAAGTAGAGAGTGGTGTCGTTTTTGGCAATATACGCAGGTGAAATTGCTACCACAATCTCTTTCCAAGTGCGAGCAAGCTAAACAATTTGTGCAATAATTGTTTTCTTTTACGAATTTGCTTCGCTCCTGAGTCGAGAGATCTCTGAATTTTATACAGCTCATTAATGAGTGATTCAGATTGCAGAGTTTGCATGAGGGTTGCCTCTTTGAATCGACATGGAAGGTTTGGGTCTTATTCCTGAAATTCGACTGGTTTTGAGGGGTCGAAGATCTGTGGTTGAAGCTAGAGTTAGAGTTACGGGGTTTATTGGGTCTATATGTGCCGAGTCGTTCTACCACTTCGTACCTAGTCGTCAGAAATTTGTCCATCACCGACCAAAGTGGTAGCTCTTTTCTGGAATCGAGTGATTGTTCCCAGAGTGCAAGGGTTTCATCAGGTAGTTTTGATGAGCATAAGAATACGAGGATGGGGTCCCAGTTATCAGTTGAGACATCGCTCGCATTTAGGGTCGAGATACAGTTATTTATGGTGGTTTGAATTTCTTAAATTCTTTCACCATTTTCTGAATAAACTGTGGGCATATTAAACAGGGTCTTTAATTGGTTATCTACGAGAATTCTCCGATTCTCGTATCGGGATTTGAGTGCTCCCCAGGCTAGCTCGAAGTTTTGATCATTTAATTGATATTTTTTAATAATCAGAGCTGCTTTGCCTCGGGTGTTTGCTCTCAGGTGATAGAGTTTTTGGGCCTGAGATAATTTTGGGTGATTTATGTAGACCGCAGTGAACATATCCCGGAATGACGGCCAGTCTTCATAACCGCCGTAGAAGACTTCCGTGTCGCATGCGGGGACTTTGAGATAGGGTTCGTGTTGAGAGGGGGTATGCGTCACCCGTATGGGGTTTAAGTTTGGTTGACTAGGTTGTAGGGTGCTAATCAACTCGCTTATCCTGAGTTTGGTGCTCATCGCTGTGTCGAGTGATGTGTTGTATGCCTCCTCGCATGTCGCCCTGAACTTTTCCTCCGTTCTGCCTAGCTGTGCCGCTTCGTATGCAGATTCCACTGCGTCTACTCGCTTGTTGAGTTCCTCCAAGTACAGCTTGAGACTGGTCTCAGAGTGGTCCGTTTCCGCTAAGTTCCACCATTTCTCGCAGAATTTTTCTAATTTGTTTATTTCGAAGAAAAATTTTTTATCTAAAACCCCGTATTCATCTTCCGACTGGGATTTAGATCGGGTAACGGGTCCTGACTGTGGATTTAGGGTTTTGGGTTGGCCCTTTTTCTCGTCCGCCATATTACAATTTAAATTTGAGTCTAAAATTTACTGAGAATTTAAGTGTTTTTTACCACTGTAATTTTACTCAGTTTTTGAGATGCCTTGTACCACTGTGCAATTTGGAGTAGCGGAATTTGCACAAACAAGTGGATATGAGCGGCTTTTGTGTTGAGGGTGGAAAATTACTTGTCTTAGCGCTTCTAAGTACAAGTGTGTGGGTATGTATGTAAATATGTATATGGCGTGGAGAGATAAGAAAAAGAGTGGGTGGAGTTATAATTGCTTTGCGCTGCAATTATTTTGCTAAGTTGAGTTCTAATTTGTGTATTGAGTGAAGTCTTCGTTTTAAAGTGTGTATTAGGGTAGTTCAAATTTTTTGATTTTTTTTCTGGGTCACGGAAAAAACCAATTTTTATTGAGTTTTAGTTTTTTACCTAGAGTTATGGGCGGAGCTTCTTTGTGCAGCAGAGATTAGTGCAAAATTGAGTTTTTTTTTTTTTTGAGATTTTTTGTATGTTGCGAAAAATATATGCAACGGGTTATTTTCATATATTTGGGTAGCAACTAATTTTGGGTGATAGAGTTAATGATGATAATCAATTAGGTATATGTATACAAGAGTGTATGAGTTGCAGTATTTACATATGTATATATGAGGGGACAAGTATAGCTTTTTTCCAAAGTGCCGCTATGAGATGAGAAAATTTTGCTTCGATTGCAATTTATATTATGTACATATATATGTACGAACTATTGGGTTACGGTTCGACTGTACCTTTTATGGGTTTTATTTAACCAGAGTATGCGGTGTTGTTGGGTAAATGAACGGTTCAAACTACCGATCGAAGGGTGGGTAAATTTGCTGTACTTGTGAATATGTATAATATTTTGTACTGGGTGTACTTACTTTGGCATTCTTGTTTTCGTATCACCTGTTTTGACCTGTTGGTTTGATGTATGCTGATTTGCTGTTGTTCCTGTGATTGCGTGCTTTTGGTGTTGTGTTCCGTTGATTTTGATGTTTGGGGTCGTTTTATTGTTGCTGGTTGATGGGGTACCACTTGTGCAGGTCTACTGCTACTACAAAATTAGAGCCGCTGTCACGAAAATTTTTTTTTTTGATGGGTCTAATGTGTGCCCTTTTTCAATATTGTATGTACGAACTGCTTATTTTCACCGTTCACTTGCACTTTCTGCTCTTGTTTTTTTTTGACAAAATTAAATTAGCAGTATGTACTTATATACACTAGACCCGTTCTCTTTTATAATTTTTTTGTTAAAATTTATAACTCACTTTTTTTTTTGTAAATAATATTATGTATGTGTTTTTGTATTTTAGTTAGTTTATTTTTCACTTTTAATTTCAGCACTTTTTTCCCTGCGCGGCGCGTACCCGGTATAACTGTTTATTTGATTTTTTTTTTAATTTTTCTTTTTGTATTTTTATTTGAATTCACAGGTATGTAAGTATATGCACAGGTAGGTATACTCTAGTATTACCGTAAGTAGTAAGAACTTTTGCTTCTTTTTTCACAAAAAAAAATATTTTATTTAGTTTTTAATTTTGCAATTTTTGTATATTTTAGCTTATAAAATATAATTTTTTCCGAAAATTTTTTCCTATAGGTCACCGATTCACTGATGGCCGCAATGGACCCTGTATAAAATTGGGTAAGTATGGGGTTGACGGTATTGGTGTCACTAGCACTTCACCGTGCTCCTTTTAATAAAAACAAGCACTTGGTTTAACTTTAAATATATATAAAAACCACTTTATTTAATCTTTTTCAAAACTCTACTTAGCTTTAAACACTTCACCAAACTCTTGCGAAATAGGTCAACGTTAGCGGGCGGTAGTTACAGACGAACTAACTTGACAATTTTCTTGATCTCCTTGCGCAGCAAGGGACTGTAACTATGTATGTGTGTATGTATGTAAATATGTAAACTAGAGAAAACGGTAAGTAAAAAATGACCAAATTTCTATATTCTTTTGTTTACAGGGTGCGTGAATCGTAAGTATTTTTTTAGTAAATTAATTTAAGTAAATTTAACTATTTAAGCAACGGTAAGTATTTGGCAAAATGATTTAAGTAGATTTAAGAAATTTAAGGTAAGTACATATGTGGTTTAGCAAAAGGATTTAAGTTAAATTTTACAAGGTAGGTTATTCTAAGGTAAGTATATAATTGTAAATTCATTTCATATTAAATTCATTATTAAATTATAATTGAGTTTTTTAGGGAAATTATTTAAAATTCAATTAAATTGGAGCTCATGTTTCCAACAGCTGCCATATATCGAGTGCAAGCTGAAGAGTGGAGATATCGTGAAATTTCTTATAGATACAGGATCAACAAAAAATGACATACAACCATCCATTGTCTCAAAACCCATTAAAAATGAAGACATTTTTTTTGGTAAATCTATAGCCGGAGACATCGAAATAAAAGAACATACCTTTTTAAATTTGTTAAACATAAATAAAAAATTAAAATTTTATCTTCTCCCCACCCTGCGGTCATTCCACGGTATTCTTGATAATGACAGCCTCAAAGAATTAGAAGCCGTTATTCACGTCAAGGATAACTTCATAAAACTAAAACAATTTCACTCAAAATCCGTCAACAAAATCGAACTTCATTACAATCATTTGTCAAAAAATCAACAAAATAAACTCTACATTTTAGTAAATAATTTCCCTCGTGAAGGGTGGATACCTTGCCGCGGTACGAGGGCTTAAGTCGATAGCCACAGGGCTACGCTGCCCTTGTGATCATAGCTCCGTACGGCACTTCATCACGAGAGCAGCCTAGCCTCTCTGGCGCGACGACAAAGATCTTCCCCCTCCCAATCCAGGGTGTTATGCGAAACCGTGCCCATTGGACGTTTGCAGCCGGGAGGCAAATCGTGGCTGTATTTGAACGGAGCCTCTCTGACACCGGGTCGCCTCAGAGAGTAAGCATGGCCTTACCGCGGTACGGGGCTCTGCCGCGGCGGACGACACATTTTCCCCGTACTCTTTCCTTGACCCTAAGCTGGCTTTGTCCGGCGATGGGTCGTACGAAGAAGATGAACTCAAATAACGCAAATAAAAACGAAAAACCCAAAAAACAAACAACGCCAAATTTCACTCCTCAGCAAAGGAGAGCTAAGGATGAGCAGGCGAGAAAGCAACAACAACGCCGGAGGACAACCTCCGTTCCACAACCAAGGGGGGATCGACATCGATGGCAACTACGAGTCGGTCAACCAACCCGCTATCGAGTAAGATTGACTTGATGGGAGCTAGCACCAGTGCGGTTGCCAACGCAGCTAAGCGGACAACGGCGGATGCTAAACTCCCATCAACCTCTGATATGTAAACCAGTATCTTTACGTCTGTGGCAGCGGTCTCACGACCTGGCCTCGGAGTTTCGAAGGGGAAGGAAGCTGCAACTGAGATTTCGGCAAGGGGAGCCACCGCGATGGCAACTACGGGTCCGCACTCCCGGGAGACATCTCCCCGCCGCTTCACATACCACGAGAAAAGATTGGCTGCAAAGATCCTGAAGAGGTATGAAGGGGTACCGCAGGAGCCGCTGTCGCCGAATTCCAGTAAATCGGTAGAGCTAGCGAAAGCTGTGATACCGGATTTCCAAAATTCTTACGTGCCAAAGAGGTTAAAAGTTAACCCTTTCAAGCGCCAGAGATCGGACCTGGAGTTAAATCCCCCTCCCAAGCGTCATCAGAATACCTCTGGAGCGGGCAAACTAAGCTTTGCTGAGGTAACCAAGGACAGGATCCTTATAGGCGTCCTTGACCGAGGCAATGACCGTCTGGCCATCCCCAAGGACCGGTGGCGTTACGTGCGAAATGAACTCGGCAACATTCTTCTCAACGTTGCTCCGGAGTTTCCGGGTAGTTCGGCGCGAGTAACGGATGCGGGTTGGCACCAGGGTCAGGTCAAATTACTCGCATGCGAGGATGCAAAAACCGTAGCACTGTATAAGGCAGCAGCTGCTAAACTGGGTGAAGTCTACAAGGGCGCAAAGATAGAGGTCGTCGACTGGAAGGATATTCGAGCTCGTCCATGGGCAAGGGCGTGGATTCCGGCCATCCCTGACGAACCCGACAGAATTCTCGGGATGCTACGGCTAATGAATCCGTCCCTCCCAACGCATGACTGGAGTGTCAATCTGGTCGGGGATGCGGTGGGGCCCGACAGACAGGTGGTGTTCACCATGAATAAACAGTCAATCGAGCCCCTCAAAAGGTGCAATTGCCTAGTACACTACAGCGTAGGCCAGATCGTTATCCACGTATATCGTGGTGATGCTCAGCGCGCTGCCTTCTCGGCTGCTCCGGAGGAACCGGAAAACGAATTACGAGAAGAGGAAGCGGAGGATTCCGATGCGGAAAGCATGTTATCCGCCACGTCCCTTGCCGATAGTGCTGTGAACAACTCGGAGATGGAGGACAGCCTACAGGACGAGGAAGTCCTCGACGTCACGGTGGTAGCAGCCAACGCTGAGCGATTAACATCTAACGCTACAGGCAGCAGGACTCCTGCAACGCCATATCGGGCAGTTAATCGGAACAACTCGTCGTTGATAGGCAACCTCCGGGATGGGGCAAACCTCGACGACATGGGGACGGCAGGGAAGTCTGTGCGCTCTCATGTTGGTGGTGCTTCAGATTAATCTGCACAAATCTAAAGTGGCTTCGGCTGCTTTAAGTAGTCGTCTTTCTAAAGGCGACGTGGATGTGGTCCTCATCCAAGAACCCTGGGTCAATAGCTCGAGAATCTGCGGATTGGGGACTAAGTGTTTCAAACTCATTCGAGCCAGCGAGGAGGACAAATTCAGAACCTGTATTTTGGTTAAGTCTGACCTCAACACCTTTCTTCTACCTAATTATACCAATGGTGACATTACCGCTGACAGTTTAACAGTCGGCAGCACCAGCCTGACGATGGCGTCGGTCTATATGCCCTACGACGCCGAAGAACCTCCACCACAAAGGGAGGTGAGAGATCTGGTGTCAAATTTTTGTACGGGTAATCTTATTATAGGAGCGGCCGCTAATGCACCGAAAGAAAAGTCGCTTGTAAAACGAACATTTCTGCTTGATAAATTTTACATTTCAGCACAAAATGTCGTATTAATATTGAAAATGATCAAACTAACAGGGTTCACGTTAAATTGACAAAAAAGTTGCTGAATCAACATTAGCATGTATGACACTGCCATATCAAAAACTTGTTGAGCCAACATTAGTACGTCATATCACTGTCATATCAATTTCTCATATTAATATACATTTCGACATCATATTGATATTAAAATAGTTAATCTCACATTTGTATAACATTCGCATGTTAAAATGGCATAAGCCGCGCTGCTGTTGACATTTATCATATTCATACCACATTTCGAAAACCTGCATCACGAAAAAATTATATAAAAATATACTAGCATTAGTATATGGAACTAGCTGACCCGGCAGACGTTGTCCTGCCACAAATTTATTTCCCTGCATGTTTCTCTAACCCGATCCCTGTATCTATTTTAATCCATATCCCTATCTCCTTCGTATAAGAGGTACCACGCCCACTTTTTCGTTATCCCCAGTATTTTTGGAGGTGGTAGGGATCGATCTCATACAGTCTCTCGCCAAATTTCAGTGGTCTAACATAAATAATGCCAGAGATACAGACAATGAAAAATTACATTTGTATGGGAGGTGCCACGCGAGTTTTGTATAATGCCAATAACCCCCCAATAACAAATAAATCGTCAACTTATGTAAGTGCAGACTCAGCACCAGACGATATAGATAAATTCATACTAAGTATAACAAATAAATAAAAGTAACTTCCGGTCCAATAATTAACGTAGAGTCAACAACATTTAATATTTCCAATTTTGTTAACTATAATGCAATAACAAACAACATCCGGCCCAATTAAAATTATAGTCTAGCTAAGCATTGTTAATTTAAGTAAACATTTCACACTAATTAGCAATAAGCATTTTTACCATTGTACATTTAAACTTTCTTTTAATATTCAATAAAGAAAAGAATTCAGTTTGGTTTTGAGTCTAGACAAAGTAAGTCTTTTCGGTCATTCAGCTTAAAGTCTTTTTTTAAAAATTCGCCCCTCGCTTTCCACGACAAGTTTGGCGCAGTCTCTAGTCCTTTCTCTAATAAGAAAAGGATCGCGATACGAACAAATTTCAAAAAAAAAAAAACAAAAAGAGTGTCAGCAAGTGTAACAGTGACTACCAACAGCTATCACAAAAACTGAAACAAACTCTACAAAAAGTGGCAGTGCAGTGGCATAATATTGAATTATAGCCGCCACCCATAATCGTATAAATTTGAAACTAAATAAATTGGCAGTGCAGTGGTTTAATACAAAATTTAAGCCGCCACCCATAATCGTATAATTTTGAAATTAAATAAATTGGCAGTGCAGTGGTTTAA
Source organism: Campiglossa producta (assembly GCA_964058755.1). NCBI lineage: Eukaryota > Metazoa > Arthropoda > Insecta > Diptera > Tephritidae > Campiglossa > Campiglossa producta. The sequence continues at coordinate 7,732 of CAXKVI010000441.1, read as the reverse complement.
TACAAAATTTAAGCCGCCACCCATAATCGTATAATTTTGAAATTAAATAAATTGGCAGTGCAGTGGTTTAATACAAAATTTAAGCCGCCACCCATAATCGTATAAATTTGAAATTAAATAAATTGGCAGTGCAGTGGTTTAATACAAAATTTAAACCGCCACCCACAAAGTAAGAGGCAAAATTACATCGAGAAGACAGCAAGAATTTGATTCGAGGAGAATGGCTCAAGACCAACCTCAAATTCCGCCTTTAGAATTGGTGGAAGAGCTCGCCAGGAGGGAGCAACAGTTAGAACAACTAAGAAACGCCTATATTGAGTTACAGCGCAGACAAACTCCTGATTACAACAGGACAGATCGCCTATTCAAAAACATAGCCCAATTACCAATCTTCACAGGATACGGAGATGTATCAGTTAACTCATTTTTCAGCAGTAGTGAGTACCTACTGTCTACAATAACAGACGACGACTTAAAGAAAGAAGCAACAAGAATGATATTCTACAAGGTGGTACAAGGTGAAGCGAAAAATGCTATTATAAACATCCCACAACCAGATGACTGGAGGTGCATAAAGGAAACTCTAAAAATGCGGTTCAAACCAGACACGGAGCCACACGAGATCTATAGAAAAATTACTTCACTGAGGGTAAACTCGGTAAGTGAACTAGCGATAGAGATCCAAAAAATTAAGTACAAGTCAGATGAGTTAATTGTTTACTATAGGGGAGGTCAGGGCATTGATCTTACAAACATAGATAGTTTACTAGTGAACACAACAAAAGAAATGACACAAGGGACCCTATTAGACAAAATCTATGATTGTAGAGATCTAAGCCAAATCATATCAATCATGAACCAAAGAAGATTCGAGGATACTTGCATAAGGCCAGAATACCGAAAAATAAATAGAAGGGAAGAAAAACCACACTATAGAGAATGGCCAAAGAGAAATCAGAGTACTGACTTTAGGAATTACAATCAAACCCCACAGTTCAATAGTAAAAATATGGAACAAAATTCAGGTAATGTTAAGCAAAATCAAGCATACTTTAATAGGCAGGGTAACTCAGGGCAAGTGAAGCAAAATCAACAAAATGTATATCAGAATAGAGAAAATATGTCATTACAAAGGAGGCAGAGTCCTCAATATAATTACCAAAATAAAGGGTATCAAAATAATTCAGGTCAATATCATAGGGGCCCACAAGAGGTAGGACACCCTAGGCCAAATTCCGGCCAAAATCGCTGGAATCAACCTAGGCAAGACCGTGCGGAGCCTATGGAGATTGATAATTTAGAAAAAATGGAACGAAAAAAAGAATTAAATAATTGTGAATGTTATAAAAAAGAAAGAAAAGAAGAAATTAATAATTGCGAATATTATGAAAAAGAAAGAAATCAGGAAGAATTGAATAATTATGAATATTATGAAAACGAGGTTAATCAAATTCAAAATGCAGATGAGCAGAATTTTTTCGAGGGACCAGCTCGGACTGTCTTCCCACCATAAAACTCAGGTTTCGAAAAAATGAATATAAAGCTCTAATTGACACAGGAGCAAGTATAAGCCTAATAGATAGCGGTATAAAGGATTTTGAAAAAGTTTTACTAAAAAAACCAATTGCGTTTAGCACAATAACGAAAAATGATATAATTAGATATGAAGTACTAACAGAAGCACCTAGGGAATTTAACCTACCAAATTATGCAAAAATTAAATGGAAAGTAACTCCATTAAAAGGAAGAAAATATAACTTTATTATAGGAATTGATTTATTGAATTGTTTTAATACAACAATTAATTTAGTAGATGGATGTATAATACTTAATGAAAAGACTACTTTTTTTGAAAGCAATCCATATGCTAATCTTGAAATTCAGACCTTAGAAGCAAAAGATTTTGACTGGAGCAGAATAAATCTCGAGCATTTAAACAAAGAAGAAAAAGAAGAGATAGGAAAAATTATAAAAAGATTCAAAAACTTATTTTTTAAGGAAGGTGATCAGTTAACAAGCACAACGAAGGTTGTACACGAAATCAGGACTACGACAGACGAACAAATTAACAGCAAATTATACAGATATCCCCCCCAACATGAAGCAGAGGTTAGAAAACAGATAAGGGAAATGGAAGAACAAGGGATTATTAGAAAAAGTCATTCACGATACTCTAGCCCATTAATTGTTGTACCAAAAAAGATGGATAATTCAGGAGAACGAAAATACAGGATTGTCATAGATTACAGAAAGTTGAAAGTTGCAAAGGGTTATCATCAAATCCTAATACGAGAACAAGATAGGGAAAAGACGGCATTCGCCACACCACATGGCCTATATGAATTTATTAGAATGCCATTCGGACTGAAAAACGCACCTGCAACATTCCAGAGACTGATGAACGAAACTTTACGTGACTTTATTAATAAAACATGCGTAGTATATCTTGATGACATCTTAATTTTTAGTACATCCCTACAAGAACATGTTCAAACAATAACGGAAATTTTCAAAGTCCTAGAAAAGGCTAATTTAAAAGTGCAAATAGACAAATGTAATTTTATGAAAAAGGAGACGGAATTCTTGGGACATATTTTAACAGAAGAAGGACTAAAACCGAACCCGGATAAAATTAAAGTAATAGAAACGTTAAAATTGCCGAAAACAGAAAAACAAATAAAAAGTTTCTTAGGTATTACAGGTTATTATCGAAAATTTATTAAAGATTATGCAAAGATAGCCCAACCTATAACGAAATATTTGAAAAAAAATGTAAAAATTAATTTAAAGGACCCAACTTATATAGAAGCATTCGAAAAACTAAAAATTTTAATTAGTACCCACCCAGTTTTGCGATACCCTAACTTTGACAAACCATTTACATTAACAACTGACGCTTCAAACTATGCATTAGGCGCTGTATTATCACAAGACGGACACCCAGTATGTTTCATTTCAAGGACGCTTAATAACCACGAGAAAAACTACTCCGCTACGGACAAAGAATTTTTAGCCATTATATGGAGTGTAAACTACTTAAGACCATATCTATACGGAAAAAAGTTTACAATTTTAACTGATCACCAACCAATAAAGTTTCTTCATACCAAATATAAAGGAGAGGATATGTCACCAAGACATCAAAGATGGCTTCTAAAGTTAGGAGAATACGATTTTAAAATAGAATATCTGAAAGGAAAAGAAAACCAAGTAGCAGATTTTTTAAGTAGACTAGAAAATAATACAAATAACGCGGAAGAAGTAAATTGTCACGAAAAGGATAACAAAATTACTGTTTTAAATCAAAATTATTTACAATTAGGTATAAATGAAGAAAATAATTTAGAAGATAACGAAACAATAGCAACAATACATTCAGCAGAAGAAAACCTTCAGGACCATTTTTTTATTAAAGAAGAAATTGTGAATAAATATAAAATACAAATAATTTTGACCAATAATAAAGTAGAAGAATTTAAAAGTTTACATGGAAAAAGAATAATTTTTATAGCAGAAAGTGATTTCGATAGATTAGGAGAAATATTCCGAAATTATATCACAAAAGGGATTATAGGTATATATTCCGAAATTTCTGAGCATAGCTCCAATATAGTGCAGGAAAAACTAATACAATAGCAGAAAAATTTAGAATTTTATATAAATTGAATAAAGAATTAACAGTAAAACAACTTATGCACAAAGCTATTAGGAATTATAATGATAGGTTCCATTCCACGATAAAATGCACACCAAACGAAGTACAGATGAATAAAGTAGATCGGAATTTAGTTAAGAAAAACATACTATCAGTCAAAAAGAAAAATATTGCTAGGGTCAATGAAAAAAGAGAAAACTATGTCGAAAAAAGGAGAGAGGGATTTATTAAAAACTACAAAGCAGTTAGACATAAGGAGCAACCCAGGTATAAGAAAAAACATTTACATAATGTTCACCCATGCAACATTAAACGACCTCGGAAATTTACAGATTTTTAATAACACATATGTAATATTTGGAATCAAAGTACCAACAAATTTTGTAAATGTTAAAGTTAGATACATCATTCCCAAGGCGAATAAATTTACAGGTGACTTTTTCCCACCATATGACTTCTTCTTCTTCCTTGAAAATCCAATCGTAGCTGTCAAATTTCTTATGTTGTTGCTTTGTCTGACATTTTTAGGCACAAGGAGTGTGTGCGTGCGTGTAGATCTGAATTCGCTCGAACACACCTGTAATGAATTCGCCTTGATCATTCCAATACCCAATAAAGAGCATAATGAAATAGATTCAAATATTGAAAAAATATTTGAATATAATAGCAAAATGTGTAAATTTGAAGAAAATAAGCAATTAAAAACTATGAAACAAACAACAAATTGCGTAATAAAGAATTCATGTCAAACAATCAAAAATAAGGAGCTGGAAATTATAGAATTAGAGATAGATAAAATAATTGTTAAAAACGCAGAGAATCTATTAATAAATCAAACATGTACGGAATATGAAATATTAATAAATGGCAATAATTTGATAATGTACACGAATTGTTCAATCAAAATCAATGATTACTACTTTTTAAATTCTATTGAAGATTCACAAGAAAATATTGTAAGCATGAAATATGAAGTAAATACAAATTTTTCAAAAAAAATTACATTTGATGAAGTAGTAGAAGAAAGCAAAATAAATGTCAAAAGAATTTTTAATTTAAAATATCATAGTAAAATATCTTATATATGCAACGTAGCCATTTTTTTTCTCATAATAACTCTAGTATTGATTGTTGTACTTAAACACAGATATATAAAAATTCAATTAAACAGTAGAATCCAGGAGAATTCTAATCTAAAAGGGGGAGTAGTTATGTATAATGCCAATAACCCCCCAATAACAAATAAATCGTCAACTTATGTAAGTGCAGACTCAGCACCAGACGATATAGATAAATTCATACTAAGTATAACAAATAAATAAAAGTAACTTCCGGTCCAATAATTAACGTAGAGTCAACAACATTTAATATTTCCAATTTTGTTAACTATAATGCAATAACAAACAACATCCGGCCCAATTAAAATTATAGTCTAGCTAAGCATTGTAAATTTAAGTAAACATTTCACACTAATTAGCAATAAGCATTTTTACCATTGTACATTTAAACTTTCTTTTAATATTCAATAAAGAAAAGAATTCAGTTTGGTTTTGAGTCTAGACAAAGTAAGTCTTTTCGGTCATTCAGCTTAAAGTCTTTTTTTAAAAATTCGCCCCTCGCTTTCCACGACAAGTTTCGCGCCCTTTTTCGTTATCCTCAATTTTTTTGGAGGTGGTAGGGATCGATCTCGTACAACCCCTCACCAAATTTCAGTAGTTTAACACGAATACTTCCAGAGATACGGACAATGAAAAATTCCATTTATATGGGAGGTGCCACGCCCCCTATATATCAAAATATTTTTTTGGTGCTTCATCTTTAATACATTTAAGAAGGAGCAACTGTAATAAGATATATATATAAGAACTTTTAGTTCCTGTAAAATGCATAATAAAAGTTTGCCAAGAAAGTAGTTTTATGTGCTTCTAACGCCCTAATTCTAATATGGTAACAACATTCTGTTTACCGGCAAACAAAGAATCTGTCAACTTTTACACCGTTTTGGTATTCTGCAAACTAAAGTTGCCGACAAGTTTCGTTATCACCAAAATAGGTGGTAACGTCATGTAATCACGAAAAAAAGCACGTGTTTTGTAAATATTTTTTTGGACCGAAAATAGTACAAATTTTGTGCGCATACTAGTTAACGACAAATAATAAACAATATTAGCACTTGTTTGCACGAAATTTCGTTTGCATTTTCATTTTATTCACTTTTGCGCATTTATAATCTTTGACAGCACTTCCATGCACGATAGAATCGCGATTACATGAACTACATTACCGACGGTTACGATATTCGGTTAGATAATCTTCTAGGTACAAAATGTCCGGTTACGCTTAGAATCGACCCGTAAGAATGTTTAGTTTGTCACCTTATGAAATGTATATAAGTGTTTATTTAAAAAATGTATATAAAATAATATCACATTAAATTTTCTCATTTAAAATAAAAAGTTTTAGAATGTGGATTCAATGTAGGTACATATACATGATGATCATGCTCATTTTACGTTTTTCCTGTAGTTGCATACATTTCATTTCAATTATACATGAGTATGCCTTCAATAATACATGATGGCCATGTTCATTTTACGTTTTTCCTGTAAGTGGGGTCTCAGCCCCAAAATATGCAGATGGATCTACACTGCAATTATCCGACCTATCATGCTATATAGAGTTGTGGTGTGGTGTGCGCTGAGCAAGGCCACAAACCGGAATTTGTTAGTTAAAGTCCATAGATCTGGCATGATCTGTATAAGCGGCCACTCGATCTGGAAGCGTACCAGGCAGCAGCGGCAGCGGCTCTGCCCTAAGGGAAACGTCTGGGGCGCAAGCACAACTGGACACTCCAGTATTCTAGGATCTTACAGTTTTCTCCCTCTGAGTACAGATCGATGTGCGGCCACAACAGTCGGAGACAGCTGTTTCAAAACGAACATTCCCAGCAGGGAAGAATGGGAGAGGATGGATCGCTGCCCCTCTACTAATGGCGGGATTTCTGTTTACACTGACGGCTCGAAGCTGGACGGCAGAGTTGGAGGAGGGGTTTATTCAAGGGATCCGGAACTTGAGCTCCCCTTCAGACTGCCTGATCACTTCAGCGTCTTCCAGGCTGAAGTCTCAGCAATCTTGGATGCCGCGATTTGGATAAGTAAACGCGCTATCGGCGAGGACATCGTTATTTTCAGCGACAGCCAGGGGGCCATCAGGGCTCTTGGCTCTTATTCGTTAAACTCTGAACTGACGCTCAGCTGCCGTCGATCTCTTCAAGAGATGGCCCAACAGAACCACGTGAACCTCACATGGGTCCCGGGACACAGGGACATTGAGGGAAACTGTAAGGCAGACGAAATTGCCAGGCAGGGTACAGCCAAGCAGGTTCTTCGGGATAAAGGGCGCTTAGCTATGCCGTTTGCCACATGCAAGCTAATGCTGAAGGAGTACACACTCCGTCAAGTCAACGAAAGGTGGCAACAATTCCCAGGGTGCCGGACATCCAAACAAACCTGGCCAAAATGGGATCATGAAAGATCCAGAGGCATTCACGCCTTAAGAAGGAGAGACATCTCCATATTAATAGGTGTTCTAACTGGGCACTGCCTTATTGGTAGGCACGCAGGAAGGCGACGATGCTGTAGGAGCTGCAATGATGATGAGGAAGAGGAAACGGTGAAGCACCTTCCTTCCCCTCCTTGATAGCCTAAGCCGTATCGCGGAACTGGACATAAAGGACTTGATGTCCTTCATAAAGTCATCTAAGTGGTTCGAGGAGGAGTAACGGTGTTGGTTTGGGAGTGTCAGTCCCGGGGTTCTGTATGTGGAAAATCCCAACAACTCAGGGATTTTCCATACGAGCGGGGTCCGGGATTGGCCTTCCTAGTGTTGCTGGTATCACAACGGGTCTTTCAAAACTGGCCTAAGTAAGTAACATTGAAGTACTCTATGAAGTAGCAAAAACAAAGCGAAGGTTGGTGTAGGTGGTCCAGTCCTAGGACATCGCAATGTTAATTGGAGCACAATTTTTACATGAAAAAGGATTACATTTGGAGTACTCTGATACCTCAATTTGAGTAC
>CAXKVI010000440.1:0-33521 GCA_964058755.1 Campiglossa producta | reverse complement strand
CACAACAATGCTAGTGGTCATACCTACGTACATTCACACATAACAGCGGCTCTATAAGGTGAATGCGTGTTTAGCATTTCATAATATAATTAATTTTTTTTAATTTTTGGTTTGTTTTCGGCCACCCTGCTCGGCAAAACATATCGATACATACCAAATTTTATATACCTTAGAATTGTGGTTATTGCAAAAAAGGGATGAACCAGTTATGTTTGCGCATTTATATATAATAGATACATGTATTAGTTAAAAATATGATCAATTATTTTCAAAAAGGGGTTACAAGTGGGTTACAGGGGTTAAGGAGTATGTGGCATTGCGCAAATAATAAGTAAGTTCACTAACATCGTTGTATATTTTACGCATTTTGAATGGTAAATCATTACGCATATGGTTCGCAAATTCACTAAAATCGTCGCAAAATGTTACGCATTTTGAATAGTAGTTTTTACGCATTTGGTTAGTGAAGGTATTACGCATTCTGTTAGTAAATATACAAGGCGTGTAAATTCGCGACAATAATGCGAGGCAACTTTTTTACTAGCTTAATTTGTGTAAATCTACATGCTTTTTTTAAGGAGTGTGTACCTAACTTTTTACGGGGTAAGACCAAGTCGACATTTTTTTTCAGCGCCATAAACAGCATCGATGTTTCGAATATTTGAATTTCACTTATTCGAACATGCACTCTTCAACGTCATCTGCATACATTTAGGCGCAGTCACTGTTGCACAAAGGAAAGATAATGTGTTTTATAATGCTTAAAAAATAATAATTTTATTCATGTAACCATAGACACACCGCGTAAAGCGTGTAAACGTAGAAAATTGCCGAATGCGTTTTTCAAAGCAGTCGATGCACACTAGACAAAAATAGAAGAATATGCTAAAAATGGGTCAAAAATTACTTTTTTAATGGGAATTTCAAAATAAAAAGTATCTATATATTAATAGGCTAACACTCTCCCCATACAAACAGACGCAACCCAGTTTCGTATAGTATTTATGGATAGATCTCTATAAAATTTATAGTGGAAACTTAGAATGGACTAATCTGGTGTCTCACCAAAAAAAATTTTGAAAATTATTTTTAGTTTATTTGTTATTAAAGAAAAAATAGGTCTCCAAACTCTCCAGCTATTTTGTTATCTCCACATTCTGTTATACCCGAACTATACATCACTATTCAGCACTCTTATAAAACTCCCAAAGACACACCTACCGCTCATTCCCTTACACACACACGTACATATCTATGCAATGATCCAGCAGCTGCCACTTGCTTTTATTTTTGTGCCAAAAAAAACAACAAAATGTACCAAATTATATCATCTTCGGCATCTAAACACCATTTGAAAGCTAAGAAGTCCAGCTTCACTTCTGGCTTTATATATTTAACTTTTTGCCTATTGGTTAAAGTTTATTTTTTTAACGATATGATTTTGTAAGAAAATTCCACAATGTTAAGATCGAAATTTAAATATCGTACGGACTTTAACTAAAGAACAATTTTACATGACACTAATGCTGATTTCGTTGAACATGTTTATACCCTTGCACAGAATACTGTAAAAGTGTGATAAAAGTGTACCCGTTCTACATGAAACTGCTATATCGATAAAACGAACAAAAAACATTGCCCGTTTGCTATGCTATGTGCATGAATAATTAGTTTTCGCTTATCAACCATATTCAATTGTTATTGCAAAATCCAATTTTTTTCACCAAATTTATCTGTCAAATAAAATTTTCGTCAGCTGATTTTCAGTGCAACCAACTACCCTGTCAAAGCTTCAGAGGGTAAAAAGTGTGAGTTTTTTAGGAAATGAAAGCATATTCTGTTTGACGTTATACCTTCATTTTGCAAACGAATACGGAAAATTGAAGAGTATAAAAAATACGCATTTTTTGATGAAACGAAATCACCATAACTCTACTTTTTTTTACGAAAAACATATTTTTGGGTATTTGTTTCCTTTGGGGGTCAACCGCTAATAAATTGGCTAAAATTATGGGAGATAGCTCAAAAGACAGGTTTTGGCCTCAGGATCACGAGTCCGGAAGCGCTTTTTTAATTTTTTGTTTCTATGGAAAGTTATGGTCAAAAAATCGAAAAATGACCCACGGAACGCATTTTTTCGCACGTTTTTAGGTACAGCCTAATAAAATTACAACAACCACATGAAAACTTGCCACTTTGATTGCAAATATCTCTTCAGAGAAGCAAAATATTAAAAAGCGTTTCCAGATTCGTGATCCTGAGGCCAAACCCCGTCTTTTGAGCTATCTCCCATAATCTATATATTAACAGGCTAACACTCTCCCCATACAAACAGACGCCACCCAATTTCGTATAGTATTTATGGATAGATCTCTATAAAATTTATAGTGGAAACTTAGAATGGACTAATCTGGTGCCTCACCAAAAAAAATTTTGAAAATTATTTTTAGTTTATTTGTTATTAAAGAAAAAATAGGTCTCCAAACTCTCCAGCTATTTTGTTATCTCCACATTCTGTTATACCCGAACTATACATCACTATTCAGCACTCTTATAAAACTCCCAAAGACACACCTACCGCTCATTCCCTTACACACACAAGTACATATCTATTCAATGATCCAGCAGCTGCCACTTGCTTTTATTTTTGTGCCAAAAAAAAACAACAAAATGAACCAAATTATATCATCTTCGGCATCTAAACACCATTTGTAAGCTAAGAAGTCCAGCTTCACTTCTGGCTTTATATATTTAACTTTTTGCCTATTGGTTAAAGTTTATTTTTTTAACGATATGATTTTGTAAGAAAATTCCACAATGTTAAGATCGAAATTTAAATATCGTACGGACTTTAACTAAAGAACAATTTTACAAACACAATGCTAATTTCGTTGAACCCGTTCTACATGAAACTGCTATATCGATAAAACGAACAAAAAACATTGCCCGTTTGCTATGCTATGTGCATGAATAATTGTTATTGCAAAATCCAATTTTTTTCACCAAATTTATCTGTCAAATAAAATTTTCGTCAGCTGATTTTCAGTGCAACCAACTACCCTGTCAAAGCTTCAGAGGGTAAAAAGTGTGAGTTTTTTAGGAAATGAAGGCATATTCTGTTTGACGTTATACCTTCATTTTGCAAACGAATACGGAAAATTTAAAAGTATAAAAAATACGCATTTTTTGATGAAACGAAATCACCATAACTCTACTTTTTTTTACGAAAAACATATTTTTGGGTATTTGTTTCCTTTAGGGGTCAAACGCTAATAAATTGGCTAAAATTATGGGAGATAGCTCAAAAGACAGGTTTTGGCCTCAGGATCACGAGTCCAGAAGCGCTTTTTTAATTTTTTGTTTCTATGGAAAGTTATGGTCAAAAAATCGAAAAATGACCCACGGCACGCATTTTTTCGCACGTTTTTAGGTACAGCCTAATAAAATTACAACAACCACATGAAAACTTGCCACTTTGATTGCAAATATCTCTTCAGAGAAGCAAAATATTAAAAAGCGTTTCCAGATTCGTGATCCTGAGGCCAAACCCCGTCTTTTGAGCTATCTCCCATAATCTATATATTAATAGGCTAACACTCTCCCCATACAAACAGACGCAACCCAATTTCGTATAGTATTTATGGATAGATCTCTATAAAATTTATAGTGGAAACTTGGAATGGACTAATCTAATTATTTGTTATTAAAGAAAAAATAGGTCTCCAAACTCTCCAGCTATTTTGTTATCTCCACATTCTGTTATACCCGAACTATACATCACTATTCAGCACTCTTATAAAACTCCCAAAGACACACCTACCGCTCATTCCCTTACACACACACGTACATATCTATGCAATGATCCAGCAGCTGCCACTTGCTTTTATTTTTGTGCCAAAAAAAAAACAACAAAATGTACCAAATTATATCATCTTCGGCATCTAAACACCATTTGTAAGCTAAGAAGTCCAGCTTCACTTCTGGCTTTATATATTTAACTTTTTGCCTATTGGTTAAAGTTTATTTTTTTAACGATATGATTTTGTAAGAAAATTCCACAATGTTAAGATCGAAATTTAAATATCGTACGGACTTTAACTAAAGAACAATTTTACATGACACTAATGCTGATTTCGTTGAACATGTTTATACCCTTGCACAGAATACTGTAAAAGTGTGATAAAAGTGTACCCGTTCTACATGAAACTGCTATATCGATAAAACGGACAAAAACCATTGCCCGTTTGCTATGCTATGTGCATGAATAATTAGTTTTCGCTTATCAACCATATTCAATTGTTATTGCAAAATCCAATTTTTTTCACCAAATTTATCTGTCAAAAAAAATGTTCGTCAGCTGATTTTCAGTGTAACCAACTACCCTGTCAAAGCTTCAGAGGGTAAAAAGTGTGAGTTTTTTAGGAAATGAGAGCATATTCTGTTTGACGTTATACCTTCATTTTGCAAACGAATACGGAAAATTGAAGAGTATAAAAAATACGCATTTTTTGATGAAACGAAATCACCATAACTCTACTTTTTTTTACGAAAAACATATTTTTGGGTATTTGTTTCCTTTAGGGGTCAACCGCTAATAAATTGGCTAAAATTATGGGAGATAGCTCAAAAGACAGGTTTTGGCCTCAGGATCACGAGTCTGGAAGCGCTTTTTTAATTTTTTGTTTCTATGGAAAGTTATGGTCAAAAAATCGAAAAATGACCCACGGCACGCATTTTTTCGCACGTTTTTAGGTACAGCCTAATAAAATTACAACAACCACATGAAAACTTGCCACTTTGATTGCAAATATCTCTTCAGAGAAGCAAAATATTAAAAAGCGTTTCCAGCGTTTCGTGATCCTGAGGCCAAACCCCGTCTTTTGAGCTATCTCCCATAATCTATAAATTAATAGGCTAACACTCTCCCCATACAAACAGACGCAACCCAATTTCGTATAGTATTTATGGATAGATCTCTATAAAATTCATAGTGGAAACTTAGAATGGACTAATCTGGTGTCTCACCAAAAAAAAATTTTGAAAATTATTTTTAGTTTATTTGTTATTAAAGAAAAAATAGGTCTCCAAACTCTCCAGCTATTTTGTTATCTCCACATTCTGTTATACCCGAACTATACATCACTATTCAGCACTCTTATAAAACTCCCAAAGACACACCTACCGCTCATTCCCTTACACACACACGTACATATCTATGCAATGATCCAGCAGCTGCCACTTGCTTTTATTTTTGTGCCAAAAAAAAACAACAAATTGTACCAAATTATATCATCTTCGGCATCTAAACACCATTTGTAAGCTAAGAAGTCCAGCTTCACTTCTGGCTTTATATATTTAACTTTTTGCCTATTGGTTAAAGTTTATTTTTTTAACGATATGATTTTGTAAGAAAATTCCACAATGTTAAGATCGAAATTTAAATATCGTACGGACTTTAACTAAAGAACAATTTTACAAACACAATGCTGATTTCGTTGATCCCGTTCTACATGAAACTGCTATATCGATAAAACGAACAAAAAACATTGCCCGTTTGCTATGCTATGTGCATGAATAATTAGTTTTCGCTTATCAACCATATTCAATTGTTATTGCAAAATCCAATTTATTTCACCAAATTTATCTGTCAAATAAAATTTTCGTCAGCTGATTTTCAGTGCAACCAACTACCCTGTCAAAGCTTCAGAGGGTAAAAAGTGTGAGTTTTTTAGGAAATGAAAACATATTCTGTTTGACGTTTTACCTTCATTTTGCAAACGAAAACGGAAAATTAAAGAGTGTAAAAAATGCGCATTTTTTGATGAAACGAAATCACCATAACTCTACTTTTTTTACGAAAAACACATTTTTGGGTATTTGTTTCCTTTAGGGGTCAACCGCTAATAAATTCGCTAAAATTATGGGAGATAGCTCAAAAGACAGGTTTTGGCCTCAGGATCACGAGTCCGGAAGCGCTTTTTTAGTTTTTTGTTTCTATGGAAAGTTCAGTGCAACTATGGAAAGTTATGGTCAAAAATCGAAAAATGACCCACGGCACGCATTTTTTAAATTACAACAACCAAATGAAAACTTGCCACTTTGATTGCAATTATCTCTTCAGAGAAGCAAAATATTAAAAAGCGCTTCCGGATTCGTGATCCTGAGGCCAAACCCCGTCTTTTGAGCTATCTCCCATAATTTTAGCTAATTTATTAGCAGTTGACGCCTAAAGGAAACAAATACCCATTTTTACTTTGATTATTTGATGTTCTAAGCTTTTCTCGATTTTTTTAAAGTTTAATTCACTTATGAAATTTTTAGGGGGTTAAATATTGGAAAAGTATATTTTCTAAGCAGTTGAAGATTGCCCAGAAAAATATCCCCAATCATCTCATTTAAAGCAAAACTGTAATTAGACGCTGGCAAGTATAAGTATAATTGACAGAACTCTGACTTTTTTTCAATTTTCCTTGCTTAAAAAATAAAATAAAAACGAAAAATTAAAAAAAAGAAACAGTTTTCAATTTTTGCTTCCACCGAGAATCGAATATAGGTGTCCAGCAAGTAGTAAACATTTATACCCATTCTGGTATAAAAAGGGTACAATTAGTCTCTTCATAGGACATGCTCGAACAAATGTGACCAATTTATTCCATCTAAAAGTGACTAAAAAAGTAGTAGTCTACTTTTCCTTTGGATTGATCCCGGACTAATCGTATTTTTTGCAGGGAAATACCATACGAACTTTTACTAATGCACCTTTTTACATAAGTAACTCCACTTTTTTTGTATGAAACCACATTTTTTCGATTTTTAAATAGTTTTTTTACTTATGAAATTTTTAGAGAAATAAAATATTGGAAAAGTATATCTTCTAAGCAGAAAATGTATTTTTCATACAAAAAAGTGAAGTGGCGGCCGCCGTGGTGTAGCGGTTAAGTGTTCGGCCTTCTACAGCAAGTCGTGGCGGTTCGATGCCCGACAAAAGTAACATCAAAAATTATTTAGAAAAAGAATTTTTCTAAACGGGGTCGCCCCTCGGCAGTAGTTTGGCAAACTCTCTCCGGGTGTATTTCTGCCATGAGAAGCTTCTCAGCAAAAAATTCATTTGCTTTGCAAGTGCCGTTCGGAGTCGGCAAAAAACTGTAGGTCCCGCCAACTTGTAGGAAAAACTCAAAAGCAACACACCACAAGTTGGTAAGAGAAGCTCGGCTAAAAATCTCGTTAGAGGTTATGATAACCTGTTGGTATATCGCCGCCATTAGTTTTTTTTTTTTTTTTAGTTATACATATAGACTTAAAAATTTTTCGCAAGACCAGAATTGTAATTTTCAAAAAATAGCTTTAAAAAAATTTGTTTAAAAGAAAAAACATTTAAATATGCTGCACCACCCTAATGTGCGGATTCGTTGCATGGTATTACTCAAATCAAATGTTTAAATTCCCAAACATCATATATATTTATATGTATGCGTGAAGCAAGAATAAAAAACGGTACCTTGCAAATTGCACAATCATCGAAACTCCGACAAACACTCCCCGCAAAAACTCTGCGCTTGGAAAACCGCTCCCACCCTTTTTCGCGCTCCTTACTCTCACATGAACGTACATAAGTATACAGCGATCCAGGCAGCTGCCCCTTGCCTTCATTTTTGTGCAAAAAAAAAAAAAACAAAGTGTAGCAAATCAAATAAATATCATTGCATCCTCGCCATCTTCACACCATCATCATTCACATAATCACATAATTTACATAATCTAAGGTTTTTCGCAGAGCATTTCTTTATTTAGTTTTTTGTCCATTAAAAAGTTTATATTTTTAACGATATGGTTTTTTAAAGTAAAATTCCACAAGGTTACGATAAAAAAAGTACCATTATATATCGAAATATTATAAGCCCATACCGGGTTTTTGTGCAATTTAAATCAAAAACTTATTTTTTATGTAACAATTAATGTAAGTTTAACATAATTTGTAATAGTAAGTGTCTGCTGTACCTTAGACATAAACAAATAAATAAAAAAATAAAAATAAAAAAAAATAAAAAAAATCTGTTGTAGATATATCCTAATGTATTGTCGTCAGCTTTTCTGTTGTACTGCTTTGCTGCACCACCCTAATGTGAAGGTTGTTTGTATGGTATCACTTAATCCAAATTTGCATTTGTCACGAGGGAGTCACTTACTTGGTTTTGTTGTGAACAGGGAATATGTACATATATTAAGAGAGAGTTGAAGAAAATTTCAGATGGTCGAATTTCGACCACGGGCGATCCTAGTTCATATAAATTTACATATCTATAGCGTTCATCTAACTGTGCTGTTAAACGTATATATTTAGGCTTTCGTTAAGTTATATGGTTACACGAGTACCACTAATATGACACAGAATATCCAATTACAATCTTAGAAATTTTCACAGACTCGCAACTGAAAAGTATAAAATAAAAAATAGAATAAAAAAATATTTTTAATTTAAAATGTTTTTAAAATGAACTAAAAACTGGAAAATAATTTCCCCTCTGCCTACATAGATTCTTCACCACGTAAAGCTTATCTGGAACATTTGTGAGTGGGAATTCTTATAGGTATTAAATAGTACTTGGAGTTTGAAATGTATAAAAACATTGGCGCACGCTAAAGATGGTTCGCATTAATTTCTAACAATCTTATTACCGATATGAGCTTTTCTAAAAAAAAACATCTTTTCACGATATAGCAAGCGCCTAAGCTCCTCACACTCACGCCTCTTCCTTCTTTGCCTCACGATATTGTTGCCATACACTGCGGGTTGCGCCTGTTCGCAACGTCTCCTTGAAGGCAGCGTCCTTCTTTTTCGAGGCAGCTTTGCATTCCTCATCGTACCAGTTATTCTTGCGGGCTCACTGGAACCCTATAGTAGCCTCACCGGCATTACGCCATGAGTGAGAGATATGCTTCTATTGCTCGGTTACATCGTTAGTTCGAGGATTGCCCTCTGCTAGCAGGTGTGAGAGTCGAGTGGTGAAATTATCAGCTGTCTGTGTTATGCGCATCTTCTCGACGTCAAACTTTCCTTCCGTAACTGTGCGCACTTTCTTCGTTGCACAGAGGCGTGTGCGTGTCTTGGCTGTGACAAGATAATGGTCCGAGCCGATATTGGGACCACGCAGGGTACGCACGTCCAGAACGGTGGAGCTATGTCTGCCGTCAATCATGACATGATCAATCTGGTTTCTTGTTCTTTGATCAGGGGACAGCCAGGTGGCTTGGTGTATTCGTTTATACTGGAACCTAGTACTACTGATGACCATATTGAGAGCAGAGGCGAAGTCAATCAACCTAGTGCCGTTGGGTGATGTTATATCGTGGATACTAAATTTTCCAACTGTAGGACCAAAGACTCCTTTCTTGCCCACCTTGGCATTAATGTCGCCGACACGATTTTGATATCATATTGGGGGTAGCGATCATAGGTCTGTTCAAGTTTATCGTAGAAGGAGTCCTTCTCTGCGTCGTCCTTCTCCTCAGTCGGCGCATAGGCGCAGATAAATGTTATGTTGAAAAACCTCGCCTTGATGCGGATCGCAGCGAGACGCTCGTCCACAGGGGTGAACGCTAGTACTTGGTGGCAAATTCGCTTTCCTACCACGAATCCTACACCACGCGATTTGCTGCGTGTCTGGCCACTGTAGTATACGTCACAAGGTCCCATGGTCGTCTTTCCTTGTCCCGTCCATCGCATTTCCTGCAGGTCGGTGATTTCAGCCTTTGCGTTCACGAGGACATCAACCAGTCGGGCAGCGGTACCATCCCTTGAAAGGGTCCGGACATTCCAATATCCTTCTCGTAGTCCTTGTTTCGTTTTGCCGGGTCGTCAATATTAAAGGGGGTTCTCATCCGAGGCTTTTCTTTGCTTTTCATTGGAATTAAGTTTTTACGTGGCGGGTCCCAAACCCAGCACACAACCCGTCTCCAGGATTTTGAAAAAAAAAATTCACACATTTGTATAGCGAGCCGCTTGCTACAAGACAGACACCCGCTTGCAGCCGCACCATGTGGTGAACAGACGCTGCGAAAAAGACCTCGGTGAGCCCTTAAACCAAGTATGTCAGAGTGGCCCCACCGGGGCTCCCTCTCTTTCTGCCGCGAGCCTAGGTAGCTCACGTTGCCCAGAGTGCACGAACGAGGACGCAAGAGTCGGGATTGAGCAAGGTCACTTAGCAACCACACTCCATTACACTCATTACTAATGAGTTGCGCAAGGATAATCCCGTCCGCCCCGGCAGCTTTAAACGGTTCAAAGCTCTTAACTGCCCGCGTTACGCTTTCCTCTGTGATGGGTATATTTACTGCCAAGTTGGTTGCAGGTGCTTGCATCATGCAAGTTCCGCAGAAAATATGAGTTCAGGGGCAGCTCAAGGGTTTCCCCTTCCGTGCTGGTCCAGCATCCGTCAGGCTTCTGCAAATAGCTGATGGCTGTTTGAGTTTTCGAGAGAATTCGAAATTTCGATGCTAAGTGTCGCTGTGTCGTCGACCTTTTCGACCCCAGTGCAGAAATTCCTCCACGATGTTCTTTTCGCCTGCCTCAGAGCTTTTTGTAGGCCCTTAGTTTAATTTTATATTGGAGCCATTGAGGCTCCGTGTCGATGCTTTTATCCTTATTTAATGGTTTCCTGCAGGTTTTGCGGAGCAAGTCAGGTCGTGGTTCCACCAACGTGGCCTATGTTTACCGCGTGGATTTGGCACTGGACAAGCTTGTTCAAGGGCATTTGAGAGCACCATAGGGTATGTCATTACCAGAACCTCCAGCTCCTCAACTGACGAGGGGGCTTGTGGGTGTAGTACTGGTAGGTCTCTGACTAATATTTCAATGTGTAGCTGCCAATTGGTGTTGCGTGGATTGCGCTTCATAATTGGTTGTTCTACAATAAAGTCTAAAACTATTTCTATGTACCGGTGGTCGGAGAATGAATGTCCTTCAGAACACGCCATTTTCTAATCCACTCATAACAGGCCCGTGCGCAGCGGGTGGTTTTGGGGGTTCAAACCCCCCTATTGGCTCTCAACGACTGAATTTTTTCATAAAAACTGTCAAAAGTCACAACCTTCGGAGCATCCAAAAGTTCAAAACCCCCCCTATAGCAAATTCCTGCGCAACGGCCTGACTCGTAAGCGCCTTTACTACAAATAGTGATATCTATGACCTCCCTACAGGTTTTAGTGATAAAAGTAGTCTCGCTACTAGAGGTGGGCGCGTGCATGATTTTTGCAACACGACACGGCACGTTCACGAAACAGATTTTCGAAAATATGCACCAACACGCATGGAAAAATTACAAAAACACGACACGCATTAACACGCACGAATAAAATAAAGTGGTATTTTATAGGTTTTACCTTCGTGAAGGGGGACACCTTGCCACGGTACGAGGGCTTAAGTCGGTAGCCACAGGGCTACGCTACCCTTACGATCATAGATCCGCATGGCACTACATCACGAGAGTAGCCTAGCCTCTCTGGCGCGACGACAATGATCTTCCCCTCCCAGTCCAGGGTGTTATGCGATACCGTGCCCATTGGACGTTTGAAGCCGGGCGGCAAATCGTGGCTGCAGTCGAACGGAACCTCTCTGATACCCGGCCGCCTCAGAGAGTATATATGGTCTTACCGCGGTATGGGGAAAGGAAAGAGAAGCAGTAAATGGGCTGTCAGCAAAGGGAGCGACCGCGATGGAAACTACGGGTCCGGACTCCCAAGAGACATCTCCCCGCCGCTCTGCGTACCTGGAAAAACGATTGGCAGCTAGGATCCTGAGGAAATATGAGGGAGTTCCGCAGGAAACGCTGTCGCCGAGTTCCAGGAAGTGTGTGGAGTTGGCACAATCTCTTATACCGGATTTCCAAAGAAGTTATGTGCCAAAGAGGGTAAACGCCTGAGATCGGATGTGGAGTTAAAACCCCATCCCGAGCGGCATCAAGCTTGGCTGATGTAACCAAGGACAGGAACCTTATAGGCAAACGCAGCAGACCTCGACGATATGGGGACGGCAGGGAAGTCTGATAGCTCTCATGTTGGTGGTGCTTCAGATAAACCTGCACAAATCGAAAGTACCCTCGGCTGCTTTAAGTAGTCGTGTTTCTAAAGACGATGTGGATGTGGTCCTCATCCAAGAAC
Organism: Campiglossa producta; assembly: GCA_964058755.1. NCBI lineage: Eukaryota > Metazoa > Arthropoda > Insecta > Diptera > Tephritidae > Campiglossa > Campiglossa producta. The sequence goes on along the minus strand of CAXKVI010000440.1, from coordinate 21,365 downwards.
CCTGGGTCAACATCTCGAGGATTTGCGGATTGGAGACTAAGGGTTTCAAGAACCTGTATTTTGGTTAAGTCTGACCCCACACACGGGGAGATAGTGGCATATGCAGACGATTTAGCAATTGCATACAGGGCCAAATTCCCACAAACTCGGTTCTGGACAGGAAGTTAAACTGGAAGGAGAATATTCTTCAGCGCCAGAGGAAGGCGTGGGTTGCACTTTACACGTGCAAAAGAGCCAATGGCAAAAAATGGGGTCACAGCGCAAAAATATGGATCTACACTGCAATTATCCGACCTATCATGCTATATGGAGTCGTGGTGTGGTGACCTGCGCTGAGCAAGGCCACAAACCTGATTCTGTTAGGTAAAGTCCACAGATCTGGCATGATCTGTATTCGCGGCGCGCTAAGATAAACGCCCAACGAAGCTCTCCAGGCCATTCTAGGCATTTTGCCACTCCGTCTGGCTGGGGCGCAACCACAACTGGACACTCCAGTATTCTGGGATCTTACAGTTTTTTCCTCTGAGCACAGATCGATGTGCGGCCACAACAGTCGGAGACAGCTGCTTCAGAACGAACATTCCCAGCAGGGAGGAATGGGAGAGGATGGATCGCTGCCCCGCTGCTAATGGCGGCATCTCTGTTTGCACTGACGGCTCGAAGCTAGGCGGCAGAGTTGGAGGAGGGTTTTATTCAAGGGATCTGGAACTTGAGCTCTCCTTCAGACTACATGATCATTGCAGCGTCTTCCAGGCTGAAAACTCAGCAATCTTGGATGCCTTGATTTGGATAAGTAAACGCGCTATCGGCGAGGACATCGTTATTTTCAGCGACAGCCAGGTGGCCGTCAAAGCTCTTGGCTCTTATTCGTTCAACTCGGAACTTACGCTCAGCTGTCGTCGATCTCTTCAAGAGATGGCCCCACAAAACCGCGCGAACCTCACATGGGTCCCAGGACACAGGGACATTGAGGGAAACTGTATGGCAGAGGAACTTGCCAGGCAGGGCACGACCAAGCAGGTCCTTCGGGATAAAGAGCGCTTAGGTATGCCGTTCGCCATATGCAAGCAAATGCTGAAGGAGTACACACTCCGTCCAACCAACGAAATGTGGCAACAATCCCCAGGGTGCCGGGATCACAAAAGATCTAGAGCCAGCCCCGGCATATAGTGGGACAATTGTCCGTAAATCTGAGAACCAATGAAATTGTTGGTGCGCTTGTGAGAGCGCTATGATCGCACTGACCAATCAATGGACGTCGTTGGTAATGCCTTGTCGCTCAGTGGCAAGCAACGACTCAACAACATACGATGTTGCTTTGGTGCTTGCGAGTGAGCGACGGAGAAAAAACAAATAACAATTCACAGTAGAAATTAATCTGCCGGGTCCTGATCTAGAGACATTCACGCCCTAAGAAGGAGTGAAATCTCCATATTAATAGGTGTTTTAACTGGGCATTGCCTTATTGGTAGGCACGCAGAAAGGCTAGATGTGCCCTACCGACGATACTGTAGGAGCTGCAAAGATGATGAGGAAGAGGAAACGGTGAAGCACCTCATTTGCAACTGCCCGGCTTTGAGCGGCCCGAGAACGCGCTTCTTCGGAGTTCCCTTCCTGGATAGCCTACGCCAGATCGCGGAACTGGACATAAAGGATTTGATGGCCTTCATAAAGTCATCTAAGTGGTTCGAGGAGGAGTAAAGGTGTCGGTTTAGGAATGTCAGTCCCGGGATTCTGCTATGTAGAAAATCCCAACAACTCAGGGATTTTCCATATGGCCCGGTCCCGGGACTGACTTTCCTATTGTTGGTGGTATCACAACGGGCCTTTCAAAACTGGCCACTTGAACCTAACCTAACCTTATAGTTTTTATTTTTTATACCCAGCGTACTAGTACTAGTACAAGGATATTATAATTTTTTCCACATAAGGGTACTACGTAACGGCACAAAATAATCGAGAGAGATATAGAGTTCCATATATCGTCGGTGATTATGCAAAGCAACGTAATGGACATGCAAGAGACAGCGTAAGCACCATTTGTAAAAAACACTTTTTTAGCTCCTGCCGTTAAGAGTCATTTATTTTTTTCTCAAGAAACCTACTTGTGTGTTGGAAATTAATAAAAAGGATCGATCTTATTCGGAGTTGTGTAAAAGTTCAGTAATTTGTAGCTGTAAAACATCCAAACTAAAATATCACATACGCCGTTTTCAAAATGTCGCATACGTCGTTTTGCAGCATCACCGACGATATTAAAGTTCTTAGGATGAAAAGAAGAGTTCATGTCCGTCCGTCTGTCCGTGTACACGATAACTTGAGTAAAATTTGAGATATTTGCATGAAATTTTGTATACAGGTTAATTTCTGCCCACAGTAGGTTGCTATTTTCGATATCGAAAATTTTGAAAATCTGCCCTATTTTCGATATCGAAAATTTTGAAAATCACCTAAATTGACATAATTCGGTAACGGAAATGGCCAAAATGATATAATTTTACAGGTGAATCCCCCTGGTCATTATATAATAATTTTTTAATAAATTTTTTAGAGTGGGTGTGGCACCGCCCACTTTTAAGGGAGGCATTTTTGAAAATTCGACTGGTCGTAACTTTTAAACTGATTAGGGTAGAACGATGAAATTTGGCGCAAAGCATTATAGTATCGTTGGGAGTATACCTGATGAAATTGGTTAAAATCGCTCTCCAACCACGCCCTATTTCGATATAGAAAGCTTCGAAAATCACATAAATTGAAAAAATTCGTAGGATGAACCCCCTAGTCATTCTATTCTGATTTTTTGATACATTACTAAAAGTAGGCGTGGCACCACCTCCTTTTCAGGGAGGCATATTTTCGTCAGCTGATTTTCAGTGTAACCAACTACCCTGTCAAAGCTTCAGAGGGTAAAAAGTGTGAGTTTTTTAGGAAATGAAGGCATATTCTGTTTGACGTTATACCTTCATTTTGCAAACGAATACGGAAAATTTAAAAGTATAAAAAATACGCATTTTTTGATGAAACGAAATTTACGAAAAACATATTTTTGGGTATTTGTTTCCTTTAGGGGTCAAACGCTAATAAATTGGCTAAAATTATGGGAGATAGCTCAAAAGACAGGTTTTGGCCTCAGGATCACGAGTCCAGAAGCGCTTTTTTAATTTTTTGTTTCTATGGAAAGTTATGGTCAAAAAATCGAAAAATGACCCACGGCACGCATTTTTTCGCACGTTTTTAGGTACAGCCTAATAAAATTACAACAACCACATGAAAACTTGCCACTTTGATTGCAAATATCTCTTCAGAGAAGCAAAATATTAAAAAGCGTTTCCAGATTCGTGATCCTGAGGCCAAACCCCGTCTTTTGAGCTATCTCCCATAATCTATATATTAATAGGCTAACACTCTCCCCATACAAACAGACGCAACCCAATTTCGTATAGTATTTATGGATAGATCTCTATAAAATTTATAGTGGAAACTTGGAATGGACTAATCTAATTATTTGTTATTAAAGAAAAAATAGGTCTCCAAACTCTCCAGCTATTTTGTTATCTCCACATTCTGTTATACCCGAACTATACATCACTATTCAGCACTCTTATAAAACTCCCAAAGACACACCTACCGCTCATTCCCTTACACACACACGTACATATCTATGCAATGATCCAGCAGCTGCCACTTGCTTTTATTTTTGTGCCAAAAAAAAAACAACAAAATGTACCAAATTATATCATCTTCGGCATCTAAACACCATTTGTAAGCTAAGAAGTCCAGCTTCACTTCTGGCTTTATATATTTAACTTTTTGCCTATTGGTTAAAGTTTATTTTTTTAACGATATGATTTTGTAAGAAAATTCCACAATGTTAAGATCGAAATTTAAATATCGTACGGACTTTAACTAAAGAACAATTTTACATGACACTAATGCTGATTTCGTTGAACATGTTTATACCCTTGCACAGAATACTGTAAAAGTGTGATAAAAGTGTACCCGTTCTACATGAAACTGCTATATCGATAAAACGGACAAAAACCATTGCCCGTTTGCTATGCTATGTGCATGAATAATTAGTTTTCGCTTATCAACCATATTCAATTGTTATTGCAAAATCCAATTTTTTTCACCAAATTTATCTGTCAAAAAAAATTTTCGTCAGCTGATTTTCAGTGTAACCAACTACCCTGTCAAAGCTTCAGAGGGTAAAAAGTGTGAGTTTTTTAGGAAATGAGAGCATATTCTGTTTGACGTTATACCTTCATTTTGCAAACGAATACGGAAAATTGAAGAGTATAAAAAATACGCATTTTTTGATGAAACGAAATCACCATAACTCTACTTTTTTTTACGAAAAACATATTTTTGGGTATTTGTTTCCTTTAGGGGTCAACCGCTAATAAATTGGCTAAAATTATGGGAGATAGCTCAAAAGACAGGTTTTGGCCTCAGGATCACGAGTCTGGAAGCGCTTTTTTAATTTTTTGTTTCTATGGAAAGTTATGGTCAAAAAATCGAAAAATGACCCACGGCACGCATTTTTTCGCACGTTTTTAGGTACAGCCTAATAAAATTACAACAACCACATGAAAACTTGCCACTTTGATTGCAAATATCTCTTCAGAGAAGCAAAATATTAAAAAGCGTTTCCAGATTCGTGATCCTGAGGCCAAACCCCGTCTTTTGAGCTATCTCCCATAATCTATAAATTAATAGGCTAACACTCTCCCCATACAAACAGACGCAACCCAATTTCGTATAGTATTTATGGATAGATCTCTATAAAATTCATAGTGGAAACTTAGAATGGGCTAATCTGGTGTCTCACCAAAAAAAAATTTTGAAAATTATTTTTAGTTTATTTGTTATTAAAGAAAAAATAGGTCTCCAAACTCTCCAGCTATTTTGTTATCTCCACATTCTGTTATACCCGAACTATACATCACTATTCAGCACTCTTATAAAACTCCCAAAGACACACCTACCGCTCATTCCCTTACACACACACGTACATATCTAGGCAATGATCCAGCAGCTGCCACTTGCTTTTATTTTTGTGCCAAAAAAAAACAACAAATTGTACCAAATTATATCATCTTCGGCATCTAAACACCATTTGTAAGCTAAGAAGTCCAGCTTCACTTCTGGCTTTATATATTTAACTTTTTGCCTATTGGTTAAAGTTTATTTTTTTAACGATATGATTTTGTAAGAAAATTCCACAATGTTAAGATCGAAATTTAAATATCGTACGGACTTTAACTAAAGAACAATTTTACAAACACAATGCTGATTTCGTTGATCCCGTTCTACATGAAACTGCTATATCGATAAAACGAACAAAAAACATTGCCCGTTTGCTATGCTATATGCATGAATAATTAGTTTTCGCTTATCAACCATATTCAATTGTTATTGCAAAATCCAATTTATTTCACCAAATTTATCTGTCAAATAAAATTTTCGTCAGCTGATTTTCAGTGCAACCAACTACCCTGTCAAAGCTTCAGAGGGTAAAAAGTGTGAGTTTTTTAGGAAATGAAAACATATTCTGTTTGACGTTTTACCTTCATTTTGCAAACGAAAACGGAAAATTAAAGAGTGTAAAAAATGCGCATTTTTTGATGAAACGAAATCACCATAACTCTACTTTTTTTACGAAAAACACATTTTTGGGTATTTGTTTCCTTTAGGGGTCAACCGCTAATAAATTCGCTAAAATTATGGGAGATAGCTCAAAAGACAGGTTTTGGCCTCAGGATCACGAGTCCGGAAGCGCTTTTTTAGTTTTTTGTTTCTATGGAAAGTTCAGTGCAACTATGGAAAGTTATGGTCAAAAATCGAAAAATGACCCACGGCACGCATTTTTTAAATTACAACAACCAAATGAAAACTTGCCACTTTGATTGCAATTATCTCTTCAGAGAAGCAAAATATTAAAAAGCGCTTCCGGATTCGTGATCCTGAGGCCAAACCCCGTCTTTTGAGCTATCTCCCATAATTTTAGCTAATTTATTAGCAGTTGACACCTAAAGGAAACAAATACCCATTTTTACTTTGATTATTTGATGTTCTAAGCTTTTCTCGATTTTTTTAAAGTTTAATTCACTTATGAAATTTTTAGGGGGTTAAATATTGGAAAAGTATATTTTCTAAGCAGTTGAAGATTGCCCAGAAAAATATCCCCAATCATCTCATTTAAAGCAAAACTGTAATTAGACGCTGGCAAGTATAAGTATAATTGACAGAACTCTGACTTTTTTTCAATTTTCCTTGCTTAAAAAATAAAATAAAAACGAAAAATTAAAAAAAAGAAACAGTTTTCAATTTTTGCTTCCACCGAGAATCGAATATAGGTGTCCAGCAAGTAGTAAACATTTATACCCATTCTGGTATAAAAAGGGTACAATTAGTCTCTTCATAGGACATGCTCGAACAAATGTGACCAATTTATTCCATCTAAAAGTGACTAAAAAAGTAGTAGTCTACTTTTCCTTTGGATTGATCCCGGACTAATCGTATTTTTTGCAGGGAAATACCATACGAACTTTTACTAATGCACCTTTTTACATAAGTAACTCCACTTTTTTTGTATGAAACCACATTTTTTCGATTTTTAAATAGTTTTTTTACTTATGAAATTTTTAGAGAAATAAAATATTGGAAAAGTATATCTTCTAAGCAGAAAATGTATTTTTCATACAAAAAAGTGAAGTGGCGGCCGCCGTGGTGTAGCGGTTAAGTGTTCGGCCTTCTACACCAAGTCGTGGCGGTTCGATGCCCGACAAAAGTAACATCAAAAATTATTTAGAAAAAGAATTTTTCTAAACGGGGTCGCCCCTCGGCAGTAGTTTGGCAAACTCTCTCCGGGTGTATTTCTGCCATGAGAAGCTTCTCAGCAAAAAATTCATTTGCTTTGCAAGTGCCGTTCGGAGTCGGCAAAAAACTGTAGGTCCCGCCAACTTGTAGGAAAAACTCAAAAGCAACACACCACAAGTTGGTAAGAGAAGCTCGGCTAAAAATCTCGTTAGAGGTTATGATAACCTGTTGGTATATCGCCGCCATTAGTTTTTTTTTTTTTTTAGTTATACATATAGACTTAAAAATTTTTTCGCAAGACCAGAATTGTAATTTTCAAAAAATAGCTTTAAAAAAATTTGTTTAAAAGAAAAAACATTTAAATATGCTGCACCACCCTAATGTGCGGATTCGTTGCATGGTATTACTCAAATCAAATGTTTAAATTCCCAAACATCATATATATTTATATGTATGCGTGAAGCAAGAATAAAAAACGGTACCTTGCAAATTGCACAATCATCGAAACTCCGACAAACACTCCCCGCAAAAACTCTGCGCTTGGAAAACCGCTCCCACCCTTTTTCGCGCTCCTTACTCTCACATGAACGTACATAAGTATACAGCGATCCAGGCAGCTGCCCCTTGCCTTCATTTTTGTGCAAAAAAAAAAAAACAAAGTGTAGCAAATCAAATAAATATCATTGCATCCTCGCCATCTTCACACCATCATCATTCACATAATCACATAATTTACATAATCTAAGGTTTTTCGCAGAGCATTTCTTTATTTAGTTTTTTGTCCATTAAAAAGTTTATATTTTTAACGATATGGTTTTTTAAAGTAAAATTCCACAAGGTTACGATAAAAAAAGTACCATTATATATCGAAATATTATAAGCCCATACCGGGTTTTTGTGCAATTTAAATCAAAAACTTATTTTTTATGTAACAATTAATGTAAGTTTAACATAATTTGTAATAATAAGTGTCTGCTGTACCTTAGACATAAACAAATAAATAAAAAAATAAAAATAAAAAAAAATAAAAAAAAATCTGTTGTAGATATATCCTAATGTATTGTCGTCAGCTTTTCTGTTGTACTGCTTTGCTGCACCACCCTAATGTGAAGGTTGTTTGTATGGTATCACTTAATCCAAATTTGCATTTGTCACGAGGGAGTCACTTACTTGGTTTTGTTGTGAACAGGGAATATGTACATATATTAAGAGAGAGTTGAAGAAAATTTCAGATGGTCGAATTTCGACCACGGGCGATCCTAGTTCATATAAATTTACATATCTATAGCGTTCATCTAACTGTGCTGTTAAACGTATATATTTAGGCTTTCGTTAAGTTATATGGTTACACGAGTACCACTAATATGACACAGAATATCCAATTACAATCTTAGAAATTTTCACAGACTCGCAACTGAAAAGTATAAAATAAAAAATAGAATAAAAAAATATTTTTAATTTAAAATGTTTTTAAAATGAACTAAAAACTGGAAAATAATTTCCCCTCTGCCTACATAGATTCTTCACCACGTAAAGCTTATCTGGAACATTTGTGAGTGGGAATTCTTATAGGTATTAAATAGTACTTGGAGTTTGAAATGTATAAAAACATTGGCGCACGCTAAAGATGGTTCGCATTAATTTCTAACAATCTTATTACCGATATGAGCTTTTCTAAAAAAAAACATCTTTTCACGATATAGCAAGCGCCTAAGCTCCTCATACTCACGCCTCTTCCTTCTTTGCCTCACGATATTGTTGCCATACACTGCGGGTTGCGCCTGTTCGCAACGTCTCCTTGAAGGCAGCGTCCTTCTTTTTCGAGGCAGCTTTGCATTCCTCATCGTACCAGTTATTCTTGCGGGCTCACTGGAACCCTATAGTAGCCTCACCGGCATTACGCCATGAGTGAGAGATATGCTTCTATTGCTCGGTTACATCGTTAGTTCGAGGATTGCCCTCTGCTAGCAGGTGTGAGAGTCGAGTGGTGAAATTATCAGCTGTCTGTGTTATGCGCATCTTCTCGACGTCAAACTTTCCTTCCGTAACTGTGCGCACTTTCTTCGTTGCACAGAGGCGTGTGCGTGTCTTGGCTGTGACAAGATAATGGTCCGAGCCGATATTGGGACCACGCAGGGTACGCACGTCCAGAACGGTGGAGCTATGTCTGCCGTCAATCATGACATGATCAATCTGGTTTCTTGTTCTTTGATCAGGGGACAGCCAGGTGGCTTGGTGTATTCGTTTATACTGGAACCTAGTACTACTGATGACCATATTGAGAGCAGAGGCGAAGTCAATCAACCTAGTGCCGTTGGGTGATGTTATATCGTGGATACTAAATTTTCCAACTGTAGGACCAAAGACTCCTTTCTTGCCCACCTTGGCATTAATGTCGCCGACACGATTTTGATATCATATTGGGGGTAGCGATCATAGGTCTGTTCAAGTTTATCGTAGAAGGAGTCCTTCTCTGCGTCGTCCTTCTCCTCAGTCGGCGCATAGGCGCAGATAAATGTTATGTTGAAAAACCTCGCCTTGATGCGGATCGCAGCGAGACGCTCGTCCACAGGGGTGAACGCTAGTACTTGGTGGCAAATTCGCTTTCCTACCACGAATCCTACACCACGCGATTTGCTGCGTGTCTGGCCACTGTAGTATACGTCACAAGGTCCCATGGTCGTCTTTCCTTGTCCCGTCCATCGCATTTCCTGCAGGTCGGTGATTTCAGCCTTTGCGTTCACGAGGACATCAACCAGTCGGGCAGCGGTACCATCCCTTGAAAGGGTCCGGACATTCCAATATCCTTCTCGTAGTCCTTGTTTCGTTTTGCCGGGTCGTCAATATTAAAGGGGGTTCTCATCCGAGGCTTTTCTTTGCTTTTCATTGGAATTAAGTTTTTACGTGGCGGGTCCCAAACCCAGCACACAACCCGTCTCCAGGATTTTGAAAAAAAAAATTCACACATTTGTATAGCGAGCCGCTTGCTACAAGACAGACACCCGCTTGCAGCCGCACCATGTGGTGAACAGACGCTGCGAAAAAGACCTCGGTGAGCCCTTAAACCAAGTATGTCAGAGTGGCCCCACCGGGGCTCCCTCTCTTTCTGCCGCGAGCCTAGGTAGCTCACGTTGCCCAGAGTGCACGAACGAGGACGCAAGAGTCGGGATTGAGCAAGGTCACTTAGCAACCACACTCCATTACACTCATTACTAATGAGTTGCGCAAGGATAATCCCGTCCGCCCCGGCAGCCTTAAACGGTTCAAAGCTCTTAACTGCCCGCGTTACGCTTTCCTCTGTGATGGGTATATTTACTGCCAAGTTGGTTGCAGGTGCTTGCATCATGCAAGTTCCGCAGAAAATATGAGTTCAGGGGCAGCTCAAGGGTTTCCCCTTCCGTGCTGGTCCAGCATCCGTCAGGCTTCTGCAAATAGCTGATGGCTGTTTGAGTTTTCGAGAGAATTCGAAATTTCGATGCTAAGTGTCGCTGTGTCGTCGACCTTTTCGACCCCAGTGCAGAAATTCCTCCACGATGTTCTTTTCGCCTGCCTCAGAGCTTTTTGTAGGCCCTTAGTTTAATTTTATATTGGAGCCATTGAGGCTCCGTGTCGATGCTTTTATCCTTATTTAATGGTTTCCTGCAGGTTTTGCGGAGCAAGTCAGGTCGTGGTTCCACCAACGTGGCCTATGTTTACCGCGTGGATTTGGCACTGGACAAGCTTGTTCAAGGGCATTTGAGAGCACCATAGGGTATGTCATTACCAGAACCTCCAGCTCCTCAACTGACGAGGGGGCTTGTGGGTGTAGTACTGGTAGGTCTCTGACTAATATTTCAATGTGTAGCTGCCAATTGGTGTTGCGTGGATTGCGCTTCATAATTGGTTGTTCTACAATAAAGTCTAAAACTATTTCTATGTACCGGTGGTCGGAGAATGAATGTCCTTCAGAACACGCCATTTTCTAATCCACTCATAACAGGCCCGTGCGCAGCGGGTGGTTTTGGGGGTTCAACCCCCCCCTATTGGCTCTCAACGACTGAATTTTTTCATAAAAACTGTCAAAAGTCACAACCTTCGGAGCATCCAAAAGTTCAAAACCCCCCCTATAGCAAATTCCTGCGCAAGGGCCTGACTCGTAAGCGCCTTTACTACAAATAGTGATATCTATGACCTCCCTACAGGTTTTAGTGATAAAAGTAGTCTCGCTACTAGAGGTGGGCGCGTGCATGATTTTTGCAACACGACACGGCACGTTCACGAAACAGATTTTCGAAAATATGCACCAACACGCATGGAAAAATTACAAAAACACGACACGCATTAACACGCACGAATAAAATAAAGTGGTATTTTATAGGTTTTACCTTCGTGAAGGGGGACACCTTGCCACGGTACGAGGGCTTAAGTCGGTAGCCACAGGGCTACGCTACCCTTACGATCATAGATCCGCATGGCACTACATCACGAGAGTAGCCTAGCCTCTCTGGCGCGACGACAATGATCTTCCCCTCCCAGTCCAGGGTGTTATGCGATACCGTGCCCATTGGACGTTTGAAGCCGGGCGGCAAATCGTGGCTGCAGTCGAACGGAACCTCTCTGATACCCGGCCGCCTCAGAGAGTATATATGGTCTTACCGCGGTATGGGGAAAGGAAAGAGAAGCAGTAAATGGGCTGTCAGCAAAGGGAGCGACCGCGATGGAAACTACGGGTCCGGACTCCCAAGAGACATCTCCCCGCCGCTCTGCGTACCTGGAAAAACGATTGGCAGCTAGGATCCTGAGGAAATATGAGGGAGTTCCGCAGGAAACGCTGTCGCCGAGTTCCAGGAAGTGTGTGGAGTTGGCACAATCTCTTATACCGGATTTCCAAAGAAGTTATGTGCCAAAGAGGGTAAACGCCTGAGATCGGATGTGGAGTTAAAACCCCATCCCGAGCGGCATCAAGCTTGGCTGATGTAACCAAGGACAGGAACCTTATAGGCAAACGCAGCAGACCTCGACGATATGGGGACGGCAGGGAAGTCTGATAGCTCTCATGTTGGTGGTGCTTCAGATAAACCTGCACAAATCGAAAGTACCCTCGGCTGCTTTAAGTAGTCGTGTTTCTAAAGACGATGTGGATGTGGTCCTCATCCAAGAACCCTGGGTCAACATCTCGAGGATTTGCGGATTGGAGACTAAGGGTTTCAAGAACCTGTATTTTGGTTAAGTCTGACCCCACACACGGGGAGATAGTGGCATATGCAGACGATTTAGCAATTGCATACAGGGCCAAATTCCCACAAACTCGGTTCTGGACAGGAAGTTAAACTGGAAGGAGAATATTCTTCAGCGCCAGAGGAAGGCGTGGGTTGCACTTTACACGTGAAAAAGAGCCAATGGCAAAAAATGGGGTCACAGCGCAAAAATATGGATCTACACTGCAATTATCCGACCTATCATGCTATATGGAGTCGTGGTGTGGTGACCTGCGCTGAGCAAGGCCACAAACCTGATTCTGTTAGGTAAAGTCCACAGATCTGGCATGATCTGTATTCGCGGCGCGCTAAGATAAACGCCCAACGAAGCTCTCCAGGCCATTCTAGGCATTTTGCCACTCCGTCTGGCTGGGGCGCAACCACAACTGGACACTCCAGTATTCTGGGATCTTACAGTTTTTTCCTCTGAGCACAGATCGATGTGCGGCCACAACAGTCGGAGACAGCTGCTTCAGAACGAACATTCCCAGCAGGGAGGAATGGGAGAGGATGGATCGCTGCCCCGCTGCTAATGGCGGCATCTCTGTTTGCACTGACGGCTCGAAGCTAGGCGGCAGAGTTGGAGGAGGGTTTTATTCAAGGGATCTGGAACTTGAGCTCTCCTTCAGACTACATGATCATTGCAGCGTCTTCCAGGCTGAAAACTCAGCAATCTTGGATGCCTTGATTTGGATAAGAAAACGCGCTATCGGCGAGGACATCGTTATTTTCAGCGACAGCCAGGTGGCCGTCAAAGCTCTTGGCTCTTATTCGTTCAACTCGGAACTTACGCTCAGCTGTCGTCGATCTCTTCAAGAGATGGCCCCACAAAACCGCGCGAACCTCACATGGGTCCCAGGACACAGGGACATTGAGGGAAACTGTATGGCAGAGGAACTTGCCAGGCAGGGCACGACCAAGCAGGTCCTTCGGGATAAAGAGCGCTTAGGTATGCCGTTCGCCATATGCAAGCAAATGCTGAAGGAGTACACACTCCGTCCAACCAACGAAATGTGGCAACAATCCCCAGGGTGCCGGGATCACAAAAGATCTAGAGCCAGCCCCGGCATATAGTGGGACAATTGTCCGTAAATCTGAGAACCAATGAAATTGTTGGTGCGCTTGTGAGAGCGCTATGATCGCACTGACCAATCAATGGACGTCGTTGGTAATGCCTTGTCGCTCAGTGGCAAGCAACGACTCAACAACATACGATGTTGCTTTGGTGCTTGCGAGTGAGCGACGGAGAAAAAACAAATAACAATTCACAGTAGAAATTAATCTGCCGGGTCCTGATCTAGAGACATTCACGCCCTAAGAAGGAGTGAAATCTCCATATTAATAGGTGTTTTAACTGGGCATTGCCTTATTGGTAGGCACGCAGAAAGGCTAGATGTGCCCTACCGACGATACTGTAGGAGCTGCAAAGATGATGAGGAAGAGGAAACGGTGAAGCACCTCATTTGCAACTGCCCGGCTTTGAGCGGCCCGAGAACGCGCTTCTTCGGAGTTCCCTTCCTGGATAGCCTACGCCAGATCGCGGAACTGGACATAAAGGATTTGATGGCCTTCATAAAGTCATCTAAGTGGTTCGAGGAGGAGTAAAGGTGTCGGTTTAGGAATGTCAGTCCCGGGATTCTGCTATGTAGAAAATCCCAACAACTCAGGGATTTTCCATATGGCCCGGTCCCGGGACTGACTTTCCTATTGTTGGTGGTATCACAACGGGCCTTTCAAAACTGGCCACTTGAACCTAACCTAACCTTATAGTTTTTATTTTTTATACCCAGCGTACTAGTACTAGTACAAGGATATTATAATTTTTTCCACATAAGGGTACTACGTAACGGCACAAAATAATCGAGAGAGATATAGAGTTCCATATATCGTCGGTGATTATGCAAAGCAACGTAATGGACATGCAAGAGACAGCGTAAGCACCATTTGTAAAAAACACTTTTTTAGCTCCTGCCGTTAAGAGTCATTTATTTTTTTCTCAAGAAACCTACTTGTGTGTTGGAAATTAATAAAAAGGATCGATCTTATTCGGAGTTGTGTAAAAGTTCAGTAATTTGTAGCTGTAAAACATCCAAACTAAAATATCACATACGCCGTTTTCAAAATGTCGCATACGTCGTTTTGCAGCATCACCGACGATATTAAAGTTCTTAGGATGAAAAGAAGAGTTCATGTCCGTCCGTCTGTCCGTGTACACGATAACTTGAGTAAAATTTGAGATATTTGCATGAAATTTTGTATACAGGTTAATTTCTGCCCACAGTAGGTTGCTATTTTCGATATCGAAAATTTTGAAAATCTGCCCTATTTTCGATATCGAAAATTTTGAAAATCACCTAAATTGACATAATTCGGTAACGGAAATGGCCAAAATGATATAATTTTACAGGTGAATCCCCCTGGTCATTATATAATAATTTTTTTATAAATTTTTTAGAGTGGGTGTGGCACCGCCCACTTTTAAGGGAGGCATTTTTGAAAATTCGACTGGTCGTAACTTTTAAACTGATTAGGGTAGAACGATGAAATTTGGCGCAAAGCATTATAGTATCGTTGGGAGTATACCTGATGAAATTGGTTAAAATCGCTCTCCAACCACGCCCTATTTCGATATAGAAAGCTTCGAAAATCACATAAATTGAAAAAATTCGTAGGATGAACCCCCTAGTCATTCTATTCTGATTTTTTGATACATTACTAAAAGTAGGCGTGGCACCGCCTCCTTTTCAGGGAGGCATATTTGAAAATTTCACAGGTCATAACTTTTAAACTAATTCCGGTAGAACGATGAAAATGGTATAATAGAGAGTATACCTGATGTAATTGGACGAAATCGCTTCCCAACCACGCCCACTTCCCAAATGGAATATTTCGAAAATCATATGAAAACTACCGCTCGGTATTTAATGTTCGGTTTACCCGAAGTTAGACTTCCTTACTTGCTTTTGTATATATTTGTAAACATACTTTGTACATGGTATGTACTCATACATCTTAAGCTTATAAGGTATGTATCGACGACTGGGTGGCAGGTCACCCATTTCAAAATATTTTTCAAAAACTCCCTATATCAAAATTTGTTTAAATAACATTCTCTTTAATACTTTTTTCCAGCAACACTCTATCTAAGAATTTGATTCAAAAACAACCTATCTAGGACGTTTTTGAAAGATACACTTTTACACATATTTTTTTAAGTATTTATTTACATACATACATGAATAAAAAACACTAGGCAAAACTATTTTAGTGGCAAAATAAAAAAATCTATATCTTTGTATTTAATAAGTGTTAAACTGAAGTCTAGGATGGAGTGAAGTGGAATTAAGATACTTATAAAAAATTATAAAAATATATAATTTACAAAAAATAAAAGTGCGCCAGTTTAGTACAAAAAGTCAAAAAAGTTGATCGTGTTTTTTCGTGCGTGTTTTTTTTTTGTTTTCGGGCTCAACACGATCACGCACGATCACGACACGAAATCACATTTTCAAACACGAGCACATGGATACACGTCACGGTCAAAAACACAAACGACGCCTACCCACGTTACAAACTACCAGGTTGGTTGCTAATAGGTAATCAAACAGAGACTCGCCCCTGGCATTGATATCGGAGGGGTCCCATTGGACGTGGTGAGCATTAGCGTCCGCTCCAATAATAAGATGGCCCGTGCAGAATTTTGACACCAGATCTTTCACCTCCCTTTGTGGTGGAGGTTCTTCGGCGTCAGGCAGGTGCTGCCGACCGTTAAACTGACAGCGGTAATGTTAGGTAGGAGAAAAGAGTTCATCCCACACCTGACCAAAATACAGGTTCGACGAGGACAAGTTGTTAAGTGCAGCTGCGCGATATGGAGTAACGGGAGCCCTGCTGCGCTCAGGATTGGCTGCAACCACCGTGACGTCGAGGCCTTCCCCGTTCAGCAGGCTGTCTTCTATCTCCGAGTTGTTCACAGCACCTTCGCCAAATGGCGTGGCGGATAGCATGCTTTCCGCGTGGGATTCCTCCGTTTCCTCTTGAGGTACTTCGATTTCCGAGTCCCCCGGAGCAGCCGCGACGGCAGCGCGCTGTGCATCGCCTCGGTATTCGTGGATAACGATCTGGCCTACACTGTAATGCACTAGTCCATTACACCTTTTAAGGCGCTCGAGTGCCTCGTTATTAATGGTGAAGACCAATTGCCTATCAAGCCCTACCGCATCCCCGAGCAGATTGACACTCCAGTCCTGCGTCGGGAGGGATGGATTCATTATCCGCAGCATCGTGAGAATTCTCTCAGGCTCTGCAGGGATGGCAGGAATTCATGCCCTTGCCCTTGGCCGAGCCGGAATGTCCTTCCAGTCTGTGACCTCGATTATTGCACCTTCGTAGACTTCACCCAGTCTTGCAGCTGCTGCCTTGTTCTTGCGTCGTCGCACGCGACTATTTTAATCTGTCTCTGGTGCCAACCCGCATCCGTGACCGCCGCCGTACCACCTGGAGACTCCAAATAAACGTCAATAATAGCGTTTCCGAGTGCGTTCCGGACGTGCCGACACTGGTCCTTGGGGATGGCCAAACGGTCCTTACCTCGGTCAAGAATGCCGTTATTTTGATCTTGAAAAGGAACGAACCCGAAACCGTATCAAAAGCCGGAACCGGTTCCAAACGGTTTTGATATTTTTTGGTATCTTACTTCTTTTAGAGGGCACATATGTAGGTATTTTGTTCTATAAAAAGGTATCCTGAAAAATTTTCATGGACGATTGTAGAGCAAGGATAAAAAATACACGTTTTGACATCAGTATCTTAATCCTGAAAGAGGAAATTTGACTATAGTTGAATGAAGCGATCGAAAAAAATTTACGAGATCCGAAAAAGAAAGCATCACTCATATTAATGTTTTGACAATTTATAAATTTCATTTAGAGTCCATTCTAATATTTTTCTGATAAAAACCCTGCAGTCAAATTCCTAACTACTCAGCAAACATACTAGTTCATTGACTAACCATTTTGTGGCATATGCATACCAGTTCATTGTTGATTGGTTTTAAAACCAGTCAATGCCAAACTACTCCGCAAAAATTCTAGTTCATTGACTATACATTTTGTGGCGTATGCATATTAGTTCATTGCTGATTAGCGTTAAACCAGTCAATGCCAAACTAATCAGCAAGCAATATAGTTAATTGACTATACATTTAGTGGTGTATTCATACTAGTTCATTTCTGATCACCTTTAAACCATTCAATGTCGAACTACTCAGCAAACAATATAGTTCATTGACTATACATTTTGTGGTGTATTCATACTAGTTCACTTCTGACCACCTTTAAACCAAACAATGTCGAACTACTCAGCAAGCAATATAGTTCACTGACTATTCATTTTGTGGTGTATTCATACTAGTTCATTTCTGATCACCTTTAAAGCAGTCAATGTCCAACTAC
Organism: Campiglossa producta; assembly: GCA_964058755.1. Lineage (NCBI taxonomy): Eukaryota > Metazoa > Arthropoda > Insecta > Diptera > Tephritidae > Campiglossa > Campiglossa producta. The sequence goes on along the minus strand of CAXKVI010000440.1, from coordinate 3,853 downwards.
TCAGCAAACAATATAGTTCATTGACTATACATTTTGTGGTGTATTTATACTAGTTCATTACTGATTAGCTTCAAACCAGTCAAGGCCAAACTGCCCAGCAAACAATATAGTTCATTGACTATACATTTTGTGGTGTATTCATACTAGTTCATTTCTGATCACCTTTAAACCAGTCAATGTCGAACTACTCAGCAAACAATATAGTTTATTGATTATACATTTTGTGGTGTATTCATACTAGTTGATTTCTGATCACCTTTAAACCAGTCAATGTCCAACTACTCAGCAAACAATATAGTTCATTGACTATACATTTTGTGGTGTATTTATACTAGTTCATTACTGATTAGCTTCAAACCAGTCAAGGCCAAACTGCTCAGCAAACAATATAGTTCATTGACTATACATTTTGTGGTGTATTCATACTAGTTCATTTCTGATCACCTTTAAACCAGTCAATCTCGAACTACTCAGCAACCAATATAGTTCATTGTCTATACATTTTGTGGTGTATTCATACTAGTTCATTTCTGATCACCTTTAAACCAGTCAATGTCGAACTACTCAGCAAACAATATAGTTCATTGTCTATACATTTTGTGGTGTATTCATACTAGTTCATTTCTGATCACCTTTAAACCAGTCAATGTCGAACTACTTAGCAAACAATATAGTTTATTGACTATACATGTTGTGGTGTATTCATACTAGTTCATTTCTGATCGCCTTTAAACCAGTCAATGTCCAACTACTCAGCAAACAATATAGTTCATTGACTATACATTTTGTGGTGTATTTATACTAGTTAAATTCTGACTACCTTCAAACTAATCAATTCCAAACTACTCAGCAGACACCTAGCTCGTTTACTATACATTTTATGGATGTTTTTATACTAGTTCTTTGCTTACCCTTAAACCAATCAATGCCAATCTAATCAGAAAACAACTAAGTTTACAACTATAATTTGCTGGGCGAAATCATACTAGTCAGAAAAATCCTGGTTCGTACTAGTATGTAAGTATGTATGAATCTCGGGTTGAAATCATACTACACCTTTTTCAGTATATATTCAGGAAGTTTTCTGAATATCAATTGTAATTTTCTGAATGTCAATTGCATTTTTCTGAATATCAAATGGAAATTCTGAATATGGATTGTAATTTTCTGAATATAAATTGTTAGTTTCTGAATATAAACTGAAAAAGGTGTAGTCAGAAAAAGTCTAATCTATTTTAGAAAAATACTAATTCGAAAAATTCCATTTCATACTACATTATTATTATAAGGCCTTATTACACCGCAACCATTAGTACGATCTATTGTAGTACATCGTACTATGCAAACATTATTTGAAATTTTTGGTTTGCTTCTTTTTTTCTCTTGTAATTCGCAGATGCTTTTTCGTGTTTGGGTAAATACAAATATGATGCTGAGGTATATATGATCTAGTATGTCAACTGCTATATTTCTTGTGTATATACACAGAAAAAAGAAACTGGTAAAATCAACAACCTCGTGCTGTTATTCTGAAGTTGACCAAATTTTGGTTGTTTGAACGGTAAGTTTTGTTAAAGTAACTCTCCCGTGATACAAAAAAACCAAGTAACTAGTTTTTTCAAATTTTGGGAAAATAAGGGTTTGCGTAGCAGCCCATATCCCCGGCAAAAATCAACTTATTCATATAACTTTTTCAATTATGACAAGATAAGACCACAAAGTTTTTTTATGCACATGTGCAAGAAATTTTTTGCGACCTAGTTATGGATTTATTGGCCAAGATAAACAGTTACAGAGTTTTTAAAAAACACGATTTTCGCCTTTCATACAAAAAAAGTTTTTGTTTCGGAACAAACCCAAGTAACTTTGATTTTAGATTTTTACGATTTTTGGCTTTCGTACAAAAAAAAATCCAAACAAACCTGGCCGAAATGGGATCATAAAAGATCTAGAGGCATTCACGCCCTAAAAAGGAGAGAAATCTCCATATTAATAAGTGTTTTAACTGGGCACTGCCTTATTGGTAGGCACGCAGAAAGGCTAGGTGTGCCCTATCGACGATGCTGTAGGAGCTGCAAAGATGATGAGGAAGAGCAAACGGTGAATAGCCTCAACTGCCCGGCCTTAAGCGGCACGAGAACGCGCTTTTTGGGAGTTCCCTTCCTGGATAGCCTAAACCAGATCGCTGAACTGGGCATAAAGGTTTTGATGGCCTCAGGGATTTTCCATATGGCCGGGTCCCGGGACTGACTTTCCTAGTGTTGGTGGTATCACAAAGGACCTTTCAAAACTGGCCTAAGTGTGCCTCTGCGACAGCCACTTGAACCTAACCTAACCTAACTGCATTCAACTGTTTGAACAGTCACAGTTTGTAAATTAAAAAAAAAAAAAAAACCTAGGTCCCGCCAACTTGTAGGAAAAAAATCAAAGCAGCACACTATAGGTTGGAACAGAAGTTCGGCAAAAGTCTCGTTAGAGGTTATGACAACCTGTTGGTATATAACCGCCATTTTTTTTTACTTTGCGGCGTAAACTTGAGTATATTGACAACAACAATATAAATTAACTCTAACAATGCTCCTTTAACTCGAGTGTATGGCCCAGCATGAAAGCAGTCTTACTTTGACTCTTTTTGATGTAAAAATAAGACTTACTTTTATCTACACGGCTAAAAAAATTAACCTAAATTTTAAACCCGTATAAAGATTAATCAATTTCTCAAACTTTTTTGTACAATATTTCAAACCTAAATGTCTAAATTTTTTATTTTTGGTTTGTTCTAATGTAATTGAATTTTTCCCACAAAAACTTCATGTGCGTCATAGCTCAGCGGTAGAGCAGTCGGCTGTGACTCCTGAGCGTTTTCGTTCGAGCTCTGTCAGCTGCCACATTTTTTTAGTTTTATTTTATTCTTAAAACTTTTCGGTCTAAACTTAAAACTTTTGGGTTTGAAAATTCAAATTTATTTTTGAAAGCTGTTTCAAGATTGAATTTTGCCAACAACATTTATGTGTGCGATGTAGCTCAGTGGTAGAGCGGGCATGATGCGGGGAGTCTTGGTTCGAATTCCCGCCAACGGACAAAAAATTTATTTTATCTTTAAAAAATTGTTAAAACATTTCTTGTTTATAATTGAAACCCGATTCCTTTAGCCAATTTTCATGAAAACTGGTCTAGATTGAATTTGAATAAAAATTTGGTTTGGTCATATATGTAGTCAAAAAAGTTTAAAATTTAGGTTCAAATTTTTAGCCGTGTATATATACATATGTGGGACCGGAACTCCGCAGTGGACGACTAACTTAACCTTAAGTAACCTTAATTTACCTTACCTAAAAATACAACTCCAAAGCCCCAATTACATAAAACTTTGACAAATGCGCGCCTCGTTTTTTAGCATTTGCAAAAATTTCGCTTCGCTTTACGTTTAAAAAACTTTGTATGAAAGTGGATCCTACAAAGTTGAATGCAATTGGGCCTTCACCTATATAAACAAACTTGACGAACGCGGAATTTGAAAGGAGCCATTGCAAGTTGAATTAAATAATTAAATTAAGAATACAATAAACAATATAATTTAAAAAATATAGAATAAAAAAAAATTCTGTTGACTTTACCGGGAATCGAACTCAGAGCCTTTAGCTCATTTTTGGCTGTGTATGAACTAGTATATCAACTGGTATAATGCTGATGCAGAGGCTGACTAGTATACCAATTGGTATGGTGCTGATGCAGAAGAGGACAATTGGTATCAACTGGTATAATGCTGATGCAGAGGCTGACTAGTATACCAATTGGTATGGTGCAGATGCAGAAGAGGACAATTGCTTTTCTTTTTCTCTTGTAACTGCTT